>BHFT01047466.1:0-12808 GCA_004320025.1 Laticauda laticaudata | reverse complement strand
GCTTCAGTCTCGCTATTCTAGGACGATCCCACTTTCGTCACCAGTGTTCCATCTGGAAATAAGGTGCGCGAGACTGGGTTCCAACAAACAGCTCTTTATTTAAACAGTTAAGTGACTTGTAACGGAATGTTTGCCCAAGCCATGGCAGCCCTTCTTATAGTGGCTTGCTCACGGCTTGTGGCCAATGACAGTTGTTTGAGTGTTCCCTCTGTGAGACAAGCCAATCGGAATGCCGCTTAAATAACCAATCTGAGAACAGCCTTTTTGGCCAATCAGTTTAAGGTATTTGGAGTCTACCAAGTTCTATACACAACAGATACCTTCTCATGAACACCCAGTGGATTCTCCTTGAAGTGAGGCAATATGTTTATATAATATTGAGTGAAACTATATACTTCTTAGGGCCTTGTAAACCTTTGTTGAAAACTGAGGAAAATGTGTATAATTTTCCCCCTCTGTTGTGTCACAACATATTATGCTTTCAATTCTAAATTTTGTAGCTGGATTTATCTAATTGTTTAGAATCCCAAACTTCTTTCTGTCTTGCAATGAAGAAGCTAGAAAGTATGATGCTGCTTGTGTGCACATAATCACCTCGGTTTTGTATCCTATAGATAGGTTTAGTAAAGCTTTGTGTGGTTTCTTTCACCCTGAGGCAACAGCAAGAGAAAAGGTATAAGAGCATACACTCTGAAAAGCAAATCCTTTCTCAAACCATTCTCTAAGTTCTGTGTCTACATCAACTTTACCACCTATCAACTGAGTTCTAAATGGTTGCTGTCAGGTTGAAATGGTCCTGTTTTGAATCAAGGCAAAAAGTGCATTTAGGGAGAAGCATCATCACCATAGTGTTTATGCAATTAGAAGGATGCTGCCAGCAAGCTTTAAAACATATTGGATTTTTCATTGGCATTATGGGCTTGGCCTCTTCCCTGGAAGATGAGATTCACCTTTTTCCTTTCAAGAAAGCTATCCTTGCTTGTATGAATCTTTTTAAAAATGCAACATATCACTGTTTAGTTGTTGTTTCGATTAGGATTTAAATGCCTATAGTTTTTAAAATACATGGCTAATTCTGAGATATCAGCAAAGATCATAAGCTTTAGAAAAACAAGAGGACATATTTAACTTCAAGAACCAAGTTCTTCTATTTTTTCAGATTTTTGAAGGGTTATAATGGAAGAATATCTATCCATCCATCCGTCCGTCCGTCCGTCCGTCCATCCATCCATCCATCCATCCATCCATCCATCCATCCTTCCCTCCATCCATCCATCTATCTATCTATCTATCTATCTATCTATCTATCTATCTATCTATCTATCTATCTATCTAGCTATCTAGCTATCTNTCTATCTATTAACATAAGCTGTTTAGAATTTATTCTAAAGAGCAGCAGCAAACTACATATAATGTGAATTGTCTGAGGATTATTTTTTGGGCTTTTAAATAGATGTTAACCTTTCATTTGAAAATCCTTGAGGATCTCATTAATGACCTCATACCAGGTGGCCTCCTGTGACAGAAGAGCCTTTCCATGTAAACAACTACTCTTTAAATGAGTTATTGATACAGCTGCTATCCAATATTTTGCAACAAATGAACTGGAACTGAGTGTCTTAGTGTTTGCCTGTCTTGCAACAGCTGCAACCTGGGTGTTCTTTGCAGGTGAAAGCTATTGATGCCCAGAGCATGATTTTGCATGTGTTGTTCACTGTATTGAAAATAAATGACCATTGTTTTGGGATAGACATAGACAGGATGGAGATTCTGCATAAAGAGATAAGGTTGCAATGAACTTGTATTTGTAGTTTCTGTCTCAGGTGTAGCAAGAAGATGGTTTAGAATGCAAAGCAAACCAACATTTAACAACTGTTTTTTATTTTATTTTATTTATTTTATTTTTAGAGATAAAATTTATTCAAGTTCACGTCTATAAAGTCAATATTTCCCATTCTTTTCTCCTGAAACACATTTCAAGGTGGACTATGAAGAAAAAAAAGGCATTTAAAAAAAGTAGTTTAAAAATAGAGGAATTCTGGGACCACCATACTGTATGTGGACTGGGAAAACCCAAAGAATAATTAGATTTATTAATTTAAACACATAAAATCAACAATAAAGAGAACATCTGTGAGCGTCTCTTGAGTTCTTTGAGCCAAAGTACTGTTTTAATAGTCTTCCTCATCCCTTTACATCAGTGATGAGATTCAAATGTTTTTACTACTGGTTCTGTCAGTGTGGCTTGATGGGTGTGGCAGGGGAAGGATACTGTAAAATCTTCAGTCAGAGATGCTATTTGCCGGTTCTCCGAATTACTCAAAATTTCTGCTACCGGTTCTCCAGAACTGGTAAGAACCTGCTGAATACCACCTCTGTTTTACACCCTTGTATGCTTTTGATCTTTTTAGATATGTCTGGTGTCAGGTTTCCAAGTAATGAAATCCATGTTAAAAGAAAAGTCCATCTTCAAAAATATTTCTTTTATTTAGGAAATCATTAAATTGACCATGTCCATGGTAATTCTGGATCTGACCCAACCCAGAATTACCCCACAATATTAGAAGTTAGAAGCACCCCTCCAAAAGTCACATTCTCCAATAGAAGTAATCTCCACCTCCAGGGCCCCAAGCCCAGACAGCTCATTTCCCATGGGAAAGAAGATACCCTAGCCATAACACTCTCTTTATCTCCACTCCTTCCATCTTAGGAATGTGTCGAGCCCGCAACTTTTCCCCCCATGACTACCACAGGGAAAAAAAGAAAAAGAATATATACTAAGACAAACTAAAATGGCTACACTTATGACAATTTCGTGCTTGACAGGCTGCCCTCCCTCATTGAAAAAGAAACCCCTGCAACGACATAAAACACAAAGATTTAAATTAGGCCAAACACAATCATACAATGCACATTTTTAACCTCCTCTGCCACCCACAGAATTCGGTTTTGGCTTGTGTGGATATTTTTCATGGAATCTCCCCACCAATCTATAAGCATTTACTTTCCAGCTATTAACCCAAGTCGCTTGTGAAAATGGATAGTCTTTCCAATAAAATAAATATTGTAACTTTCCCCTGAAAATCCTAGAATCCAAAATGTTCTTAACTTCATAATGTTCATGGTCTACAATGAACAAAGGCTTTGGAGGTGCCTGTTCTGCAGGCCTCAAGGAAGAAGTAACAACCGGCTTTAATAAACTACTGTGAAACACCGGATGTATCTTCCCCAACAACTTAGGGAGATTAAGTTTCACAGTTACTGGGTTTATTACTTTATTTATCTGAAAAGGCCCTATAAATTTTGGAGTTAATTTTCTAGAAGGTAAATGTAACTTTAAATACTTTGTTGGCAAATAAACTTTATCCCTCACTTTAAATTGTGGCTGCTGGGAACGGTGTTTGTCAGCTTGTATTTTTTGGATCTGTGCTGCCTTATTCAAAGCCTTTTTTGTGTTCTCCCAAGAGTCTTTAATTGTGTCCATCCACTCAGTTACTGACATGGGTGGGGTGTGTGTGTCCCTTTGGCAATTCAGGCATGGGAATGAACTCCATCCCAGTATTGATTTGGAAAGGTGTTAACCCAGTACTACTATGGACAGCATTATTATGAGCAGCCTCTGCAAATGGCAGAAAATCAGCCCAGTTGATTTGTTGATAATTTACATAACATCTCAAATATTGTCTAATCATTTTGTTAGTCTTCCCAGCCAATCCGTTGGTCTGGGTGTGGAAAGCTGAACTCAGACCTTGAGAAGACCCAATTGCTTGTATGAATTCTCTCCAGAATTTTGCAGTAAATTGAACTCCTATATCTGAAATGATTCTGCAAGGCACTCCATGTAGTCTATATACATATGATTCACAAACATTTTGGATTATTTTCTGGCTAATGGTAGACCTTTACATGGAATAAAATGAGCTTGTTTGGAGAATAAATCCATTACAGTCCAAATTACTGTGTGCTCCCCACTGTCAGGTAAATCTACTATGAAATCCATCCCTATCTCTTCCCAAGGCCGGGATGGCTCAGCTACAGATTGTAATAATCCTGGAGGTTTTCCTGTTCTGGTTTTCCTTGTGGCACAACTCTTTACATGATCCTCAATGTCTTGCTTCATTCTTGGCCATTAAAACTGGCGTTTGACCATGTGGAGAGTTTTTAAATATCCAAAATGTCTTGCTTGTTTAATGTCATGCCTTTTTTGAAGCATAAGAAGACTTATGACAATTTCGAGCTTGACATCTGGTTGGTGAAGATATTCTGTGCAGCGAGGGAAAAACTGTGGCAGATATATCCCAGGAAGTATGTTGAAGAATTTCAGCATTTTCTGCCAACGTATTCCTTCTAATTTTAAATTTTAGGTAAGCTAAAATCAGTGTGTGGCAGTTTTACCTCAAAATCATCTGGGGGCCACCATTTTGTAAAATCTGATTATCAAAAACTATATATTTCTACAACTGACAGAATAAACATAAAAGTTGTATATTGTATATGTATTCATTATACTGATATACAGATGGTCCTCACTTAAAAATTACTTGTTCAGCAACTGTTCAAAGTTGTGATGGTATTGAATGGTACTTACAACTGATCCTTCAGTAATTCCAGCCATCACAGTGTTCCAAGGTCATGTTGTTGCCATTTGTGACTTTCTTTACCAGCTTCCTATAAGCAAAATCAATGGGGAAGCTGGCAGGAGGTTGCAAATTGTGACATGATGTTCTTGCTTGATAAACTGCAGTGATTCGCTTGATGACCGGAAGGTGATAGAATTGATGTTTCAGACACACAACATTGCACTTTTGACTGTGTCACTTAGTAATGGACATTATGACCCCCATTACAGTGATTAACCAAGGACAACCTGTGTTATAATTTGTATTTAGGTCTAATTTGTATTTTATTATGATATAGTCCTGAAAGTTTCTATTTTGTCTTTTTCTTATAGCTACTTGATTTTTTTTTTTACCTAAAATGCACTATATGCTTATCAAAGGTTCTTAAATTATCTGTTGTTACAATCCATGACAATTCCTTATGATTTACTTCCCATTGGCTGCTTTTTAAAAAATGCCACTGTGTTATGCCTGCTTGAAAAATTCAGAAATATTTGTATGGAAAATCCTCCTAAACTTTTATCTTGGATAAACAGAATAAAACTGAGTTGCCCCAATGAAAAAAAGGTATGAACACACCTGCATAGAAAATGAGATTATTTCAAATATGCACAAAAGCAGGAGTGTTATGCTCAAAGGAACATGACAGATGTTAACATAGGAGGACAGAAATAACAACAGACAAATATTAGCCTATGTCCAAATTATAAATAGATTTATTTTCTTGTCTTACAACAATACATAAACTATTGCTTTACTAGTTGGTGTCACTTTTGTCCCCAGGTGGTTGAGAATGGATTGATCAGTGCAAATGCCTTTGTTAGCAAATTTAATTACTCCAGGGGCTTGCAAACCTGTCAAAACCAGTCAATGTTACTTAGCTCTTTCTAAGCTTCCTAGAACAAAATAGCTCTTTTCCTCTGGGTTCCCTTTGCCCAGGGAGGCAGCGGGGTTGAATTAACTGGACCATTCTATTTCTCATCCCTTTCTATGTTCTCATAGGTAGGCTCTCAGTGTGGTGGGGTCAAGGTGGTGTGGAGGGGGAAAAGAACAACCTGTGTGTGATGAAGCAAAAGACATACAGGTCCTAATGCAAATACATAATTGTATCATTTTCATGATTCCATAATTGTACCCATTATCATTTTGGCATCACTGTGGTTTGCTGTATAGACTTGTGCAGAAGTCCACATGGAACAAGAGAAGCCACCATTGGATATGGCTCAGTTCTTTCTTGTCCTACCATCTTTGTCAACTCTGCCTAAACTGTCTGCGGTACAAAAGACTCATAGCTTACTAATAGACAATACATGATCTCATGTTCTGTTCCTGGGATCTCCAGTTAAGAATGTGTCATATTGTAAGAAAGATTTCCTTCTAAGTTCCTGCAAAGGAGGTGCCAATTTAAAAGGACAATTCAGGATAAACAGACATGGAATGTTCACTTTGTTTATGTATAAAGATTTGCTTTATACTTTTCTAGGTATGCACAGATTCAGTTGTTATAGTTTAATAAGCTTGTCTTGTGATCTTGACCAACAAATCAATGTAGGATCTTGAATCTATGTGAACAGCATTCATTAGGAAAGGTGCAAACTATTGAATCCAATCTGATTAACCCCGGATGCTGGTCCTGCAAAGGATTCCTAAATCCAAATATGTCTTTTACGTTAATGTTTATAGTCATCATGTGGTTGAAATCAAGTAGATGTACTGGAGGATGACTGCATAGAATTAGAAAATGCTATTTAGATAATTGATGGATGGACATCACTATTAGGCATCTTAAGTTAGATTTTCAGTTTCTATATTAGATTTTCAGAATCTGTTAATTGAATGAATATGGTGGGTGGGATCTGTACTGGTTTCATGGTTATTAATTTTATTTGGCATAATTCTCCAATAGTACAAATAAAATGACCCACTGAAATATTGCAAATGTTATCCATGCTATCAAATATGCTGCATGTATTTCAAGTATTGAGCAGCTGTTTTGCACTGAGTAAAAATATTGATTATTTTAGCAGAGTAATGTCTTTAAGACTACAGCATGCTAGAAATAACAGTGTTATGGAAGTATTTATGTATATGGAACTTGTAAAAAAGAATCATTTTATTACATTGTAGAAACACGGTCCAGGCCCAGGGGATTATGAAATAAAGGATGTCCAACCAGTTCCAATACGATCGTCCTTCATATCAAAAGTACCACGAATATTGCCAGCCCACATGGTGAGTATAAAATTCAAAATGGCTCAATCTGTGCTTGTAGCTATAGGCTGATTTGGGGTTCCTGACTTTCTTGGAGATATTCCATTTTCAGTCTTCGGATTTTCAGCTTTCTTTTGTGGGGTGAGGGACACCTAGTATTTGCAAGATGTAAAGGAAAACATGGAGACAGTAAAAGTTACTTAGATTCAGGCATTATTAATTTGTACCCATAGAAATAAAACCCAGTTATGGAGAAGTTCAGACTGGTTGCCTGATGAGACACTTAACAATATACCTGGGATATTTCTGAAGTTGGACAACCTGGAATAAGGAAGTGTTGTCATGCCCCTGGTGGAGACTGACTCTGAGGGAGAGGAGGAACAGCCGATAGGGAGTGGAAGTGTGATTCCGGAGGTTTTGGAGGAGGCTGAGGATAAGGGAGAGACGTGGTCTACTGGGAGGAGAAAGCCTTGATCCTCTTCATGGGCTGCAGCTGTGACAACTGGATAAGAGGACAGACATGTGTACGGGCGAGTGCTGTAAACAAAGCATGGAAATATCTCTAGTTTATTGTTCCTCTCTGAGTTTGGCATCCTTCCCAGTGTGTGTTCTAATATCTGTGGATGTCTTCAAGCCCTTATTTTGCCTGGTTTTGTTGTTTTTCACTCTATAATTTAAATGGCATTTCCTCCTTCTTGTAACTGCTTGTGTGGGAGTTTTTGTCTCCAGTCAAGGATATTTGGAACTTGGAAGCAAAGTGAAGGAATAAAGGGGCTTCACCTGTTTTTTGTTACTGTGTTTATTTTCTATCCCACCCTGGGTCATCACAAGTGTGCTCAGTTTTGAAAGATCAAAATGAAGCCCAAACATGGGGGAATTCTAGTCCATTTCAGTTAGTCCTTAACTTAACAACCACTTGTTTAGTGACCATTCAAAGTTACAATGGATCTGAAAAAGTGACTTATGATCATTTTTCTTTTTACTTACAACTGTTGCAACATCTCCATGATCATGTAATCAAAATTTAGAAACTTGGCAACTGGTTCATATTTATGATGGTTGCAGTGTCCCGGGGTCATGTGATAATTACCTTTTGCGACCTTCTGGCGAGCAAAGTCAATGGGGAAGTCAGATTCACTCAACAGCCAGGTTACTCACTCAACAACTGCAGTGATTTACTGAACAGCTGTGGCAAGAAAGATCATAAAATGAGGCAAAACTTGCTTAATCTCACTTGGCAGTATAAATATTGGGCTCAATTGTGGCCGTAAATCTAGGACTACCTGTGTAATATTTCATTTAGCACTATTCATCCTGCAGTCGCAAGCTTGTTCATCCTGCTTTCTAATATTCACTGGCAGCAAATATAAAGCTACTGTGAAAACTCGGCATGTTGTGATATTATATTTTAGCTTGGTAGATAATACAATCCATTATCTTTAATCATGTGAGTCATACCATAATGTTGGTATAATTTAATTTAGATTCTTGCACTGAGAAAAAAGTTGGACCTGATAGCCTGAATGGCCTGTTTCCAAGTCTATGTTTCAAGGACTGTAATTCTAATCAACTTGAATTTGGTTATGATTGCTAAGGACATCTTAGACAAGCTTACTGTGCTGTGAACCTATGTTACTGCTTTGAGAATTCTGGGGGGTTGAAATCCAAGCATCTTAAAATTGCTGAGTTTGAGAGAAGATCAAGCAGCAGACAGGGAGAACCAAAAGAGTAGGAGATTCAGAATAGCTAGTTACCAGATCTGACATTCCCCATTTCAATATTTTAAAAAATACTCCTCAATGATGAAATTAACAGAATATTCCTACCTAGATGATCTTCTCTAACTCAGACTGATTCCAGATAGACCAGTCCAAGTAATACCTGCTCTGGAGGTGGGTTTTATTTTATTTTTTTGGGTAGCAAGAAATTAAAAAAAAGATCTCAGAGTGATTTAAAAAAGATCTGAGCTGTGAATACTAGCATTGTTGTTTTCTTATAGAAATCTACCTTCATTTATTTCACAATGATCTTGTTTGTATCTTATTCTGTATAGAAAGTTCCTGGTCCAGGATATTATTGGCCTACCAAGCAGGCACCAAGACAGCCTAGAACTATTGCCAGCCTTGGACGGGAGCATACCATTTTCTTTAGCAACGTTCCTGAACTTTAGAATACAAAGATCATGTCATTCTGACACCTTCATTAAGACAAGCTTGCTAACTTTTATTCTTCTTCATTTTAAATTATGTTGTTAATCTATGCAAATGCTATTTTGTTTGTTTCATTTTCTAGCATCCTAGGTTGTTTTTGGTTTTAAATCATGGCATGGCTTGTAACTGTGCTTAAATCATGGCATACCCTGTGACTGAATATTTTGTAATTTTCTGGAACTTAAATCATTCAGAGGCAGCAGTATTTGCTAGATGCAAGGTCGGCATTGGAAGAGAAAGAGAATAGAAATGACTTAAGTTAACCAAAAGGATCAGCCTTCATATCTTTTTCCTGATAAGGAAGGATAGTTTGGTGCCAGCATATCTAAATGCCAGACCTTTCTATTTTTCATTCAACCTTCTCAGATTGCCCAGGTGTTATCTATGATCAATGAATAGCTTATTTCAAAATAATGACATTGTAATCAATAGCATATGCTGGTCTCTTTGCAGAGTTTCAGACTTTGTAAAAATAATTTATACCCACCCAAAAGACTAAACTTAGGCCAAGAAAAGAGTAAAAAAAGAGTGGAAATGCTTATGTTTAAAATTAAGAAATCTAAATATAAGAAATCTAGAACTTCTTTCTTTGCAATCTTCTTTTTTTAATCCTGGAAAATATTCTATTTGGGAGAGCTGTATGTTGGAGAAATAGAAATGGTTGTGGTTTGGCCTATGCTTGCTTTGTTAGTTAGGCTAGGGCAAGATGATGGCTGTTGTTTCAAGGTCTCCTCATGCATTTGATGAGTAAGTTGTTATTGTTCCAGCTCTCCCTAAGTACAGGTAGATCTCGACTTACAACCATTCATTTAGTGATTGTTCAAAGTTACAATGGCACTGAAAAAAGCGACTAATGGCTGTTTTTCACATTTATGTCTGTCACAGCATCTCCATGTGATCATGTGATCAGAATTCAGATGCTTGGCAACTGGCATATATTTATGACAGTTGCAGTGCCTAGGGGTCATGTGACCACCTTTCATGATTTTCTGACAAGAAAAGTCAAAGGGGAAGCCAGATTCACATAACAATGGTGTTACTAACTTAATATCTGCAGTGATTCACTTGACACCTGTAGCAAGAAAAGTCATAAAATAGGGCAAAATTCACACTGTCTTGCTTAGCAACAGAAATTTTGGGCCTAGTTGTGGGCAAGGACTATCTATATTTGGCACAACAATATGCAAAATGTAGGCATTGACTGTGGCAATCAAATAGTCATGAAACAAGCACACCAAGGTTGGTACAGGGAGGGAGTGATAATTGATGATATTAGGCATCTGGAAAGGAGGGGAAGGACCCTTTGGGGTCTAGGCACTGCACACAAAAGCTTTGGAGTGGGCAGGGCTTGCAATTAAGTTTTGGCAGAACTAAAATGGGCTCTGGAAGCCATGAAAATGGGCTCAGCAGACTACCAGGGCAAGGCATTCAAAGAAGTGGATTAACTCGTCTCCTCCCTTTTTAAAAATATGTGTTGCTTTGACTGTGACATTGCAACCATCCTGATGGGCAGTTCTGGAGGCACAGACCAGTGGTGGGATTCAATTTTTTTTTACTACCGGCTCTGTGGGCGTGGCTTGGTGGGTGTGGTATGGTTTGGTGGGTATGGCGTGGCTTAGTGGGCGTGGCAGGGGAAGGATACTGTAAAATCTCCATTCCCATCCGACTCCTGGGGGAAGGTTACTGAAAAAATCTCATTCCCTCCCTCCCCATCCCACTAACCTGCTTTCCAGCTCCATTCCCCTGTGCAGGGCAACAAAAGAAGACCCAGCCTATCTGCTGGGACTTGGGAGGCAGAGAATAGATGGGGGCGGGGCCAGTCAGAGGTGGTATTTGCTGGTTCTCTGAACAACTCAAAATTTCCGCTACTGGTTCTCCAGAACTGGTCAGAACCTGCTGAATACCACCTCTACCACAGACTATTTAGCTGGCTCAAGCATCCAGCTGAAATCGAGACCTTTATCTCTAGGAAAAAATTCTCCTCGTGTACAGTCCATTCATTGCATTTACTTCTAAGTTTCTAATAATGTATTGCTCCCAAAGGACATTCCTGCCTCACTTTGTACAATATAACATGGAGAACCTGAGTCAGCAAAGAATTTCAGTGGAAGCAAATCATTGATAAATGGAACAAAGTCTCTCCGGTTTTCTAATCGTTATCAAAGCAGATTTTGCAAATCGACTTCTCAGAATAAAGTGTAGTCCTTTATTATTCCTTAACGTTAATTTACTACCTATCTCCCTAATCTTAATTGCACTTCTAGCCCCCTCTCCCCCATGTGCTATTAAAATTCATTAACTTGAAAGCAAGCCTCAAAGTTCAGAAAATTCAGCTGGCAGAACCCTTCAGCACTTCTGCAGTCAAATGAGAATGTCAAGTGATAATATGAATGTGGCAGAAAGGCTGCTTGTTCGCTTGCTGAAAAGGCTACGGTAGCATGGTAGCAATGTTGCAGGATTTTTACAACTCTGCAGTTGGGTTGGGTTGGGTTTGACTTGAAGAAGATCTGAGAGCTGTGGCAGTGATAAACCAATAGCACACTCTTGAGAACGAAGGCCAACTGTATGTAACAGAAGAGATCCACACCTTAGAATTCTGCTTGCATCTTTTCATAGCATCAACATGCTCCACCAACTTCTTTCTTTGCACCTTCTCATTTTCATCTGATTCTCTGTGTATGCCAAAGGAAGCCTTAAATTAGCTTTCCTGGCTTAACAATATTCTTTTCTGTCTTAACCCAATAACTCTGGTATGCTTCCTTAGCTGTTTTGCTGGGTATGCAGTCACTTAACTCCTAGTGGTTGGGGTTTGTCCTGTTCCTATTGCCTACTATAGATTGGGGCTGGTATAACTCTCTCCCCTCTTCTTCAGAGTCCTTCTGGTTTGGTAGTTCTTTGATAGTTCTTTCAGTTCAGTATCTACCTTTGCATCCTAACCAATATTCAGTCCTAGCCCTAATCCTTTGGGCAAACACTTGTGATTGACCATGCCTACAGTGGCAGCCATTTTGTGAAAGGACATGCTGTATGACATTTTACTAAGTTGCCATTTCTTCTCATTTTGCCTCAATATTATTTACATGGAGCCTTTTGAGGGAAAAGATTATTCTTGTTACAGTTATTTGAGGCAGAAAGAGAATCTCTGGAAACATTACTTAATCAAAACAGATTCCTTGTATTTCCCAGAATCTCCAAACTCTGATAATCAATTTTGGCTTGATGATAAGTATGTTGAGTTCAAATTTTTAGAGAATCTGACCAATTTTTTTCACATTTAATTACATGTACTGAGACACAATTCTTCCCTTTAATGTACCCTTTTCTGAACTTTGCTGTGTGCTTCAATCAAAAAAATATGTAGCAAGTTGCAGGTCCTAGGGAAAAGTAACCCTTCATGAATATATTACTGAAACAACATAAAAATATATTACAATAACAAAATTGTATCAATTTTGTTACAAAATTTTAACAAAAAAAAGTTTCTTCAGGTGCTGGTGGCTCTTCTGTCGCAGGAACGTCTTGAGGGCCATCTGCAGATGAACTCCAACGCCTTCTAAGTTGATTGATATGGCGGCACCAAATGCGTCTGTCTTGCAGTTAGACCCTGTAAGACTTAGGACCGGTTACTGCCACAATCCGCCTAGGCATCTACAAACTCCCTTGTCTGGCTATTTGATCCTAGGGGCGTGACTATGGATGGAGTCTGTCTAAAGTAGTCCTCAGATGTCTACCCATGAGAAGTTCAGCCGGGGACCTATTAGTGGTGGC
>BHFT01047465.1:0-52863 GCA_004320025.1 Laticauda laticaudata | reverse complement strand
CCCGAAATTTTGCTCATCCGCTGTGTCCTTTATGCATACGTTTTGCGTCCGTCGGCCAGTGGGACCAGGCCTTAATATCTACATACTTATTCACTTACAGTTCTGCAACTCATCCAAGTTAAATGTGCTTTTAGCTTTGACTTGACTGTGCCTTTAAGCTTTGGGATGAACAATCCAACTCCCAAGTGAAATTCAAACTAGGAAAAGCCCTAAATTTAAACATCCACAATCTAATTAAATCATTGGTAAGAGGCTGAAATAACTACAATTAAAGACACATTGAAACACACTAAACTGAAATTAGTGCTAACAACATGCGGTAAAAAAGGTGAAGCCTCATTTGTCATTGCAAAGCTGATTATTAAAATATCTTATTTATCAAATGGGGTGCTCTGTAACTGAAACTATGAATAAAGAAACAACTTTCTCCAACTTGGTGCATTCTATGTATTCAGCTGTATGTTTCAGAATAGTCAGTCCACATGATCATTGGCTATTGGCATGATGGGAAGTATTGGAAATTTTAATTCAACATGCCTGAAAGTCATGGGCTTGATGAAGATGTGATTTGAGCAAAAAGCAAAGAAAAACATGATTCCCAAATTTAAAACATAAGACAAAAATATCTGACAAAGTAAACAATAACTTTGCATCTTATTAAAATAAAATACAAAGTTTTCCCATATATTGGCCTTAAACTTCTTCTTAAACAATTCCAGGATTTTTTTTAAATGAAAACTAAAGCATAATTGGCAACCACTTCCCTATATCTCACTATTCTGGCCTGATAAACAATTTAGTATTTACAGATGTTTCTTTTTAAAATAGCCAGCATTTTATCCTGTTGATCCTATATTCAGAATGAGCAAGTTCCTTAAAATCAAACTAGAATATTAGAAGACAGCAACTACACATGTAACTGGTAGGCATGAAAAACATGCAAGGGCTTTATACAATTACTTATGGCATTGCCCTTTGTTGCGCCTCCAGTTTGATAATGCTGAGATACTGCACTAGACTGCCCAAGATTCTAACACAGAAAAGTTCTGGTTTTTCATAATTCTCCTGATTATCCTATACATAAACATTGATATTATCAGATATCACTACCTTTCACAGAAGACACTACCCCAAAAACAAACACTGGGATTGTTTTATCCCAGTGTAACATTTAATTTTAAATGTAATTTTCCAAACACTTTCGGTTTTCCTGGAAACCAAACTTGGACAGCAAAAAAAAAAAAACTTAAAAAATGAAGATCACAAAATATCTTTTCTTTGCTAGTAAACTGTAATTTAACAGTTCAGATAACTCATTAATGCCAACTTATTTCTACATTCAGGTGAGGAAGGAGCTTGTGCATCTCCTTTCTCTTCATGTCACTGAAATGACCAGAACAATCACTATTTTTTTTTCAAGCTTCATGCCACTAAAGTACCTATTATTCTAGAGTCACTGGTCACATGCTCCATATCTTATTGTAGTTACAGTCTAAAGCAGGGGTGTCGGACTCAAGGTCCGCGAGCTGCAGATCTGACCTGCGGGATACTTAAGATCTTGAAAATGGAGCTCCAGAGAGCTGTACATGGCCCTTCTGAACTCGGTTTTCACTAGCAGAGGAGTCTGGTTGCAGCCGAAAACAGAGCCTGCTAGGGCCACACTCAGGCTGCAGGATGTCAAGTTGACCACGCACATCTTGGCCATGCCCACTCAGCCCCCCCCCAGGTCAAACACAACCCTGATGCTGCCCTCAATAAAATCAAGTTTGACACCTCTGTTCTAAACTATTTGAGGCATACCATCATGTTAGGGAAGGTTTTCCTGAACTTTTACAAAATTGACATCAGACCTGAAGGCAATAGAAAATGTAATGAGAATCAGAGAAAAAAAAACAGTTTTGGAAAGGACGCTGTGTAGCAAGAAAATCTAATATGGTTCTTTTATGATGCCCAATTTATCTGTCACAAAACTTATACAGCTAACTGCCTAATAGAACAGTTACATGCAACTGGAAAACAAATTTGGAAGACTGTTGTGAAAGATCTATATGTTCCAAATTTGTTTCTTTTTAAAGCACTGCAGTCTACAATGACATTAATACCTTGCCTCTAAAATGACACATCATCATAAAATAAGAAGCAGCATTTACAACAACAAAATATTTAAAAACAGTTCCAGGTTCACTGAATTATTTAACACCTGGGGGAAAAAAAAGGGCAAATTCGGTCAGGTACTTAAATCTTAAGCATCTGAAAGAGTCCCAAAGTTAAGGTGCTATCATGGAAAGCTCTTTTCCTTGTCATCCTCATCCAATACCTGTTGGGCACAGATAGCAGGAATGAGCTTACTTTGAAAAAAACCAAGTTAAAAGTAACATTGCACATGCACATAGAGCTCTTTAGTCATGAATCTCCACTTGTCCTAGAACTTTAAAACTGAAAACTCCCAATGCAGAAATATTCATCTTCAGTCTTCCAGTTAGAATGATGGAAACACATCAGGTGCTTTTGGCTTATTCACCCAATCATTATTGGACAAAGCCAATAATGACAGTTATTCCAAAGGACAGGCTAAAGAAACTCCACCTGAGCTGTCAATTTTAAACACACCGCTAATATTCAAGCATCACTGTTTGTTGTTCAAATTGTGACTAGAATGAAAAAGTAATTTTTCTCCATGCACAGGAAAGTAGCAAGCAAGGATTAATCTGCATTCTCCGGAGGCCCTTTTGGAAGTGAGTTTCAGTTGGCCCTCAAATAGTTTAATGATTGCTTAGCGCAAGGATAACCAAAGTAAAAGCCAGCCGACCTGAAGGCTGCTCTCTTGCTTAAAAATATGCTGACAACTTTGCTTGCAGCAATCCAAAATCTTCAATTAAACCACAACTCGCCCTGAAGCTGTTTGGAAATTTCAAGGCCCCCGTTTCATCTACAGCATAGGAAATGCAAAATGGAGTAATCCCCGGGCTGGTTTTGTTCTGTGCTTTTCTAACTTCAAGCTAACCACAGACAAACCCTAAAGATAACGGGGCTGCAAACAGCCCTTTTTCGGGCAAAGTGAGCAAATTAACCACCTCCAAAAATGAACCGTTTTTACTATGAGAACCCAAATTGTTGGGGGGGGGCAATATACTGACCCTGCAAAACCACTTGGAGAGGACTGCAAATTCACGTAAAGTGGTATGTAAGTCTAAGTCCTATTGCTATAGCTACCATAAAATATGAAATGCCCTCTGTATATGTTCCAGAATAGGGTTGAGTCAATATTGGGGAGGTGGGTTCCAGAAACAAACGCGATATTGCAGTTTGGTAATAGGACCGAGGCCTGTTCCCAAAGTAAAAAAAATATTTTGTTTGCAAAGGGGGCACTTCTCTCTCCTTGCCATGTTAGGAGAGCGATATTAGGGAGCCTTTCACTTGTCCTCTTCCATTGGGAGTTCGTCGGGGTGGCTCTGGACTCCAACTCCCATCACTTCCAGCCGGGGTGGGGGGTGGAAGAAAGATGGGCGTTGAAGTCAACACATCCGGGGAGGGAATCAAACGGGCCCCGCGGACTCACCCCAATGGTTGCAGCAGCAACGTTTCCATCGTGGTTTCTCCGCTCGGGCTTCCCCCACCGAAAAAAGCCAAGCACCCAACGCCGGCGCCAACACCATGCCAGCCGCCAAACGCTGGGGACTTCTCCCGTCAGAAAGCCCAGGGAGCGGGCAAGACTTTCCGGGATTAAATCAGCCCGGCTTCTCCGGAGGGTGCAGCCTCCGATCGTTTCCTGCCTCTTCTTCTTCTTCTTCTTCCTCCTCCTCCTCCTCCTCCGCCGCTCAAGCGAGCCAAATGTTAGCTAGCAGCTACACACGCCTCAGCCTTGCCAAACCTCTATTCCGGATCTGGACAGGCTTAACCCCATTTATCCTCTTCACCAAAGAAATGTGACGTCAACACGTCACTGGGGGTGGGGTGGGGTCGGACTCCGACGTCTTCCTCCTCCTCCTCCTCTGCCTGTCTTCAGGGCAC
Organism: Laticauda laticaudata; assembly: GCA_004320025.1. Lineage (NCBI taxonomy): Eukaryota > Metazoa > Chordata > Lepidosauria > Squamata > Elapidae > Laticauda > Laticauda laticaudata. The sequence continues at coordinate 48,852 of BHFT01047465.1, read as the reverse complement.
GCGAGAACAAGGTTTTGCAAGAGAAGCAGCTGGCGTTGGAGTGGATACGGGCACGGGGAAGTGGGAACCCGTTTTGGGACGAAAGCGTGGTTCTCGTTGCCTTTTGAAAATGATTGTTGGGATGCTTCGATACATTTGTAGTAGTTGGAAAGAGTTGCTGTCATTGGTTGAACAAAAGACAGACTTCACATTAACAAAGCAAAAAGAATATGAGTGATATACAAACACGTGTAGGACAGTGTGCGTTATGGCATAAATTAAGGGAAGAAAAAATCTCACAAACTGTCGAAAATGAGAATGTTTTAAACTGTTTTCTATCCTTTTTTCTCTCTTCCCTCTCATTTCTTTTTTGCTTTTTCATTTGTGTAGGTGTTGTCGATGTGTTTTTAATTGTAAAACCAATAAAATTTATTTTTTTTAAAAAAAAAGAAAAGGATTGATGAAAGGATGCCTTCTCTTTTCCCAGAGACCAATGGCTTTTTATATATATATATAATAATATATATATATTAATATAGTATTATTGTTATATATATATATATATATATATATATATATATATATATATATATATATATATATATATATATATATATATATATATATATGAATGCAGTTCAGCTTCCTTCGGGTATTATCCCACGTCATTGTAGTGCTTTTTAAAGTTGTAGAACGTTTCAGCAGAATCTCATCAGCCATCATCCAGGCTTCTGTATGGAGTTTGTATGTGGGTCAGAGGTCTCACAGCCATTGGTTTTAAATTTGAGGCTAGCCTACTGTTATCCCAGGATGGTTTTTTCTAGCATCCTGATTGATTGGGAGTCTTGGTCTGTGTTTATTGGACTTGGAGTTTGTTTGATTGGTTTTTCTGGTTCTGCTGTCTGTTTTGTGGCTTTGATTGGCTGGCAACACTCTTGTTCTTGGGGTTGGAGGCTTTCAGTGCATTGCTTTTTGGCTTCGCGTGAAAGGACAAGCTATTATCTATTAGGAAGCTAGGTTTCATCTGGGTGCCTGGTGGGGGGGTGTTTGAGCTGGAGCATCAGAGGGAGTCTGTTTGTGCCCCGGTGTTTGCCTGGCTTGTGGTGTGGAGATCTTTCTATTTGAGAGTGCAGGCTTCCAAATGATTGACAGTCTGGTGGAATCATCTCCTCTATTCATGCTTTCAGGTATTTTTTTCAATCTCTATGGCTTCTCTGATGATTCTGTGGCTGGGTGTTATGGTGGCTAGGGTTTTGGTGCCATTGAAGTTGATGTTGTGACCGTGTGGTTTTCATGTGTTGGACTAGGTGAGGAGGTGTGTTCCAGCTTTTTTACTGCTTTTTTGTGTTCATCCAGGCGGGTACTTATTCTTCTATTGGCCTGTGCCAATGTGTCCAACAGTGTCCAACAGTATTGCCAAACCAATCAAAGCCACAAATAGACAGAAGAAACCCGAACCAGCAATCAAAGACACTCCACGAACAATAAACCACAGACCAAGACTCCAGCCAATCAGGATGTAGAAAAAACATCCTGGCACAGCAATAGGCTAGCCTCATTTAAAAACCAACGACTGTGATAGCCTGACCCACATACAAACTCAATCCAGAAGCCTGATGATGGCAGAGTGAGATGTTCTGCTGAAACGTTTGTGCTACAACTTTAAAAGCACTACAATGACGTCGGATATATACCCGAAAGGAAGCTGAACAGCATATATATCCCTTCGGTATTATCCCAGGCCATTGTAGTGCTTTTAAAGTTGTAGCAACGTTTCAGCAGAATCTCATCTGCCATCATCAGGCTTCTGTATGGATGTGGGTCTATATATTATATATAATATATCCATATCCACTGGTTGAAACTATAACATAAATTTATAGATAAAATTTGGAACATCTCGTATAAAATGATGGAATAAAATAGTTTATCATGGATGATTAATAACTGTTAAATGTATAAGCATATGTTAGTTCGACAATGTGAAGGCTTGATATAAATTGTGAGTAATGACTACAAAAGGATAGCACAAAATATATGTAACGCAACTGACACTAAAATGGAAGATGTTTTTATGTTTTGCATGTGCATGTTTTTGAAAATAAAAAAAATTAAAAAAAATACAAAAGTAAATAGGAAAATAGGGAAGGGAAAGGGGGAAGGAAATGTGAGTGAAAACAAAGGGGAAAAGAAAAAAAATGGATTGACTTCTGACTCCCCTTGGTGCTGTAAAATAGAGCATTAACATCAAATACATAATCGTGTTAACATCAAATACATAATCGTATTTACATAATCGTATTAACTAGCCATTTCTATAACAACAAATCTAATCAGTAATACCCCAAGTTAAAAGTTTCTTCATAGGCATCTTAAGTGGTTGTAAATGGTTTGAAAGAAAGAAAGATTAGAAAATGACTTTTTTGATGAGGTCTCCCATTCAGAGTGTAAGTAATGCTGCACTTGAAGACCTGTGGATAAATGTGTCAGCTAAACTTTTCAGTCACTTGAATTGTTTGCAGTGATCTGTGGATTCTGTTATATGTTCTTTCTATTGAGATCAACTAAAGCTTCAAATTGTTTTTAAGGGTAGTTCTCATTGGAAGTATTGCACTTGGTTCAACCGGATGTAAAGCCCTCAAGCTGGATTTCAATGTCTAATTTAGGACTGAACCCATGAAGAGTAACCAAATAGGGTTAAATTATTTGGAAATTATTTACCTTTCTTCCAGTTCCACATTTCCTGTACTTTGATCATTTGTTTTTCACAACAGCATTGTAGCAATGTTTGTGATATAATTTACCTGGGATAGTTAGATTAATTTTTTTTATTCCAATAGACAAAGGGCAAATGCAAGTAGCATTGATGCTTATTCTGTATTAAAACTGAAAGAATATCCAGCTGTTGATGTTCCCAGAAGCAAAAAAAGAAGAAAAAAGTGGATTACTACTTATACCAATGTGGTACAGCAGCTGGTTGCGAGAGGGACCACTGTATTCCGCTATAGTATCTGCCCAGCCAATTCAGTCTGTCAGGATTGGCATGCTCTGTTACCTTTAATTAAATAGTGCCATCTATTAGGACCCCAGTAGTACATTTTCTTTGAAGCGGTATCTGGGATGTCGCTTCTCCCCTCCAATATTCAAACAGCCTCCATTCTGGTGTTTTAAAAGTCCCTGAGGACCCAACTCTTCATCCAGCCTTTTGAGAAATATAATTGAAGCCCCTTTTTTTCTTTTTCCCCCATCTGGATTTGTTATCTCTGGCATCTTTGTTTCCTTTGTACTGTTTTCTTGTTTTAAAATGTTTTTAACTATTTGTAAACCACTCAGGGTCAGGTGCTATATGCACTAGCAGGCCTGTTAAACTGGCGACCCATGGGCTGGATGCATCATGCACAAGCAATGCCCACCGCTCTGTAAAGGCAAAAAAACTAGTTGCAATACGTCACGATACGTCACATGATGCGATCAAGTTTGACATCCATGCACTAGAGTGAGGTGCTATATACATTTAATAAATTATTCCTATAACAAAAGCAGCAATTGAAAAGAGAGAAAACTACCAAATGATTTCAATGCATTGGGCTAAGCCATTTCATAGTTTGTCTGGTTTTGGCTTAATATGAACCTAGCTACTGTGATTTTAAAATAATGGTTTATAGTTAAGGGCATCATGGTTGCCTTTCATGAATTGTTACCTTGTAACCTGTGATTCCAATGAGTCTATGAACTATATCATTGAAAGAATACCATTCCAAAAGATGGACATTTTGTGGTGTCAAATAAGTGATTAGCTATTTCCCATTAAACCAAAATTCAGTAAGAAACAAGATCAAAAGCAATGGGGAGATTCAGCTGTAACACAGTCACTGATAAATAAGGGACAAAGTACATGAATCCTGCTTCCAAGATTCTAGCGTGACTAACATGTTTATGACATTGACAACACATCAAAACAGATATACTAATTATACAATACAGGAATCTTAAAGCTAGTAACAGCATTTGGAATAATGTGAAAAGTTCTTAATATAAGAAATGAAGCAGAGCAAAAGGTTAATAGAATTCTGAAAGGGAAATTAAATGTTAATAGGAAATATCTTCTTCAAACAACATACAAAACAGCTATAAACATTGAGATCAAAAGATAGACAACAATGAAATCAAATTAAGTATGTATTTTGCAACAAAGATGGAAAATCTCATCAGTTCAGTCACCAAAAATAAAACCAGATGCTGAATGCAGATTTTTACCTAAATAAAATAATTTTTAAAAAATCAGACTAACAATAAATGACCTCATCAATATTCAATATGGTTATGCAACAGAAGTAAAGAATATATTACATGAATAGTTTGTTAAAGTGTTTAGAAAGCTCTAAACTGAAATATATTAACACCATTAGAGATGTAACCAACAAAAATATCATAGAATTCATCAACATAAGGTGAAAAAGCTGTCTGCCTGCACAAAAATAGCTGAAGAAAAGTAGAAAGTAAAAGGTAACAAAGGGAAATTTGCTCAATTAAGAACTGAGTTGCAAAGAAGAGAAATATATAAGTAATGCCAATACACTGAGAACAGTAGATTATTTGGAAAGACAAAAAGTTCAAGTAAGAGAATGTAATGTGTTGGTACCCCAATCACCAATCAGGAGCCAATAGGTTCTTTAGAATTCAAAGGCAATAGTCTCAGATCAGACTGAAATGATAAAAAGGATTATATCAAATAAATATTGAAACAATTCGTGAAGAAAGATATGCCAATCCACATCCCTTCAGAATGCTAGGAACCCTCCTGGGATTTTGAGTTTATGCTGAGATTCAAACTTTCTGGGACTTTGATCATCTTTTTATATTTTGCTATGGTAGCAGAAAAAAAAGAAGAAAGAAATGTCTTCCATTTGAAAGAAAAATATAGCAGATCTAGGCAAACTATTCAACATGAGAGACATCAAACTGACTATACAAGTATTAAATGAAGTAACACTATTCATGGAAAGCATTAAAAAGAAACTAATGCTTAAACATTTTGGACATGCTGTATAATTCAACCACTGTGTCTTAAAACATTTGTCCTTGGAACTGACAGGAAAGAAACAATGTTAGATTTAATCTTCAACTGTGCTTGTGAAGTGGTATGAAATGTAAATGTTTATAACTGACAGAAAAGAGTGGTTGCAATACTACTGTTCCACTTTACATACATGTTTATTTATTGAATTTATATTGCTGCCTATTCGCCCATGGAGACTTGAGGTGGCTTACAGAATGTAAAACCATATTAAAAAATAAATAAAAACTAACAAAAAGAAATAAATTAATAAAGTACAAGAGAACAAAATCTGGAAATAAAATTCCCCCCAACTCTCCCGCTCCGACAACAGCAGATCACATGAGCCATTTGATGGGCTCCATCCCGCAATGGGCTCCCCAGGCCTGCTGGCAGAACCAGGTCTTCAGTGCCTTTTGGAGGAGTATTCGAGTGGGGGCCATTCTAATCTCTGGGGGAATAATGTTCCAGAGAGAAGGAGCCATCACAGAGAAGGTCCTTCTTCTGGGTCCCAACAGGTGTATCTCCCTCAGGGATGGGACCCGCAGCATTCCCTGCATCCCCAGTCTAATGGGTCAGGTAGATGTTGACCAGCAAGAGATGTTTCCTCAGATAACCTGGACCCAAGCCATGAAGGGCTTTAAAGGTGACAACCAGCACCCTGAATTGCTCCTGGAAGCAAATTGGCAACCAGCGCAGCTCCCGCAGGAGTGGTGAAATGTGCACACCAGGAGCTGCACAAAACCATCTGGGCCACTGCATTTTGCATCAACTGGAGCTTCTGGATGTTCTTCAAGGGCAGCTCCATGTAGAGTGCGTTGCAATAATCAAGACGGGAAGTGATTAGGGCATGAATGACTGAGTAGGGACCATTGGTCCAGGAAAGTTGTTGTGTAACTGGTACACAACCCGCAGTTGCGCAAAGGTCCTCCTGGCCACGACCACCTGCAGTGAAAGGTCATAAAAGGGGACAAAATTCACATACAACTCACTTAGCAGCAGAATTTTGGGGCTCAATTATGGTCATAAGTTGAGGACTATCTGTATAATGTATCTTTGCTCTTTTTTAAAAATTTGTGCAATTTCTGTTTTAACATTTTTAGTTTAAAAATTGTTTGCATCCCATCTTCTTTATACTGGTTTATAGCCATGATTGATAAATACTCATAACTATTTATATAAATAATGAATGACAAAAAATCATAAAAAGCACATTATAAATAATAAAACTTGACATATCTGAGAAAACTTCAACCAATGCAAAAATGTCCCAAAAGCAATCAAGCCAGGCACACAATCTTACGACTGCCTGCCTGATGTTAGGCATCCAGAAATTATCCATAGTAATCAATCACTCTGAGACAAGCATAATCTCCAATTGATTTATTAGGAACAGCTCTGATACATCTATAGACATTTCCAAAACTGAAACTCATTCCCAGCGCTGTCTCACAAATCCTCCGTTTCTCCTCCCACTACTATACTTCATAAATCACAAGAACCAATTAACCGCGGCTGAAATTTTCTAATGCAACATATTAAATAACCTTGAACTGTTCAACTCCCCCACCCCCTGTTCATTATTCACATTCTTGTGGCAGCTGATCTCAGAGCTGACACCTAACTGAAAAGCTTCTTAAAAGCCCCTGCCCCTACCACCACCCCTGAAAGATAGATTGGGCAGTCCTATCCAATTCTCAAATGCTATTTCCTAGGACAAGTTTGTTTTTAATAATGTATAAACTACCTGGAATTATTCTGGACTCAATGTCCTCCAAATTTAATACAATAAATAAATTACCAGTATGGTGCTATATTCTGTACCAACTGTAGTGGTCTTCAAAGGCAGCCCCATATGTATCACAGCCATAATCAAAAAGATGACAGGTTGACTCTTGAGTAGGGCCTCCCAGAGTATAGTAGTAATAGGTGCACCTGGCACAGTATTTATATTAAAACTCTCTGTGCCATGGTTACTACCTATTCTTCAATCAATGAATTCAGGATGACTCCCAAATTGCAATTCCATTTGGACCCAAAGATTGAAATTCTCTGGATCCAGTTTGTAAAAAAAAATAAAATGCTACAATTTCCACTTGTATTTACTGAACTAACTGAAATATTGAGAAATATTTCCATGTAAATATTTATATATCATATATGACATATCTATATATATATCTATATATCTTTATATACTGTTCAGCTTCCTTCGGGTATTATTGAGTTCGTCGAAGATGAGATTCTGCCAAAACGTTGCTACAACTTTAAACGCAGAACTACAATGTCATGGGATAATACCCAAAGGAAGCTGAACAGCATAAATGTAAGTACCCGAAAAAACCTAAAAACACACACACACATATATATATATATATGAGATTTCATCAAAACGTCACCAAAATACTTCCAATTTTACGCGGGAGAAAACCCGAATAACCAAAGATCCACATATATNGGCTTTGATTGGCTGGCAACACTGTGTTTCTGTATTGGAGGCTTTCAGTGCAGCTTGGCTTCGCATGAAAGGACTGTTATTATCTATTAGGAAGCTAGGTTTCATCTGGGTGCCTGGTGGGGGTGTGTTTGAGCTGGAGGTATCAGGGGGAGTCTGTTTGTGCCCAGGTGTTTGCCTGGCTTGTGGTGTGGAGATCTTTCTATTTGAGAGTGCAGGCTTCCAAATGATTGACAGTCTGGTGGACTGTTGATATATATATAAAAAAGTGAAATACCACTCTGGCATCATCACAAAATCTCCAGAACCGTAAAGCCTACAAACTTGAAATCGGCTTCTAGGTGCTCACTCATCAGAGCATTGGTATATCCTATATTATTATTAACGTGCTCTGATGCTAAGGAGTTCTACTCTCCCTCCCCACCTGAAAAGAAATTTGTTCCAAAAAAGGAGAGGAGTTTCAATTTTAGTTTCAGAACATCAAGCAGCTTTTGTACAGAACAGTTGAGCTAAGCCACGGCCAGGCTCCTTGCTGTCTCCTTCTTGCTCACGCAGCAAATACCGTTTCAGTTTCCAAACAGCCCTCAACTCTCTCACACCACGGACTGGACGCTAGGCAGATGAATGAATACCTGATGGATGCTGGTAGGCAGAAGCACAATTTTATTGATTAATTATTCTAACTGTCGGAAAACATGTGTATTTTGCCTCCCTTCGAGGCCATCACAGATCTCTTAGATAACGTCAGAATAAGGATAAACGTGTTGTTCCAGTGCAATTAATGATGCCTAAAGCATCTAAATACCGAGAAGGGTGCAAAACTGGGATCGAAGATTGTGTCACGTTTAAACTCCTCATGGCCAGACACGTTAAGGGGCAAACAAATCAGCAACTGCATTCACTGCCGTGTTGTCTTCGTCCCTGACAGAAGACGGGCAGTTATCGGTCCGCTACCAGAAACGCGTTTTTTTGTTTTTTTTAACTCTTTTCTCGAATTCATCCTCCTGCTCTCTCCGGGCGTCCCTTTCCTGCAATTCGGAAGGAACCCACCCCCAACGCGTAACCGGCAGGTTTTTTTTGTTTTTTGTTTTTAAAAAGAAGAAGTCGCCCCTTCAGCGAAGTGAAGGGCATTTCCCTCCCATTTTGGCCCTGAGGCAGAATAGCGTACGACGTTTCGGGAGGAAGGGAGGAGGTCCGGGGGGGGGCGTGTCCCTCGGGAGAGGCGGTTATTTTGAAGAGCCACGCGCCTCCAAATAACCGCGGCAGTTGAAAGCGTGGGGCGAGCTTCGGCGTGGAAACAAAAGCTACGTCGCGCCGTGAAAGGGAGGAGGCGGGCGCTTCCTTTATTGTAACGAAGGGGGGGGCACCGGAAGCAGCTGTGGGAGCAGCGCCACCATGGCGGGAGCTTCGGCTTCAGAGGGGCGCGGCAGTTACGCTCTCTGGATAACGTGAGTGGTGCTGGGGGGGCGGGAGGGCGGGGGCTGTCCCTGGCGTGGATAGTGTGTGTAGGTTACTAGGTACGCTTCCAGTGAACGGCGAGCCTTAGGGACGGTGGCGGGGGGGGTTGTTGCACCATTTGGGGGTATTTGGGGGTCCAGACAGCGGGGGTCCCACCCTTCGCTCGGGTATTGCCCTCAGCCCGACGAAGCTCTGCAAACGAGTCGGGCTGCGGCTGCTGTCCTTGCCAGCCAAATATGATGATTCCAACTAGTTGAGGAGATATACCGGGAAGATATACTGATACGGATACAGATAATCAGAGTTGGAAGGAACCTTGTAAGGTCATCTAGTCCAACCCCCGCCCAAGCGGGAGACCCTACACCGTTTCTGACAAATACTGTTTCCTCCTTTCCCTAGTCCTCGTGTTTGGAGAGCCCCAGCCTGAAGGCGTCTCATCACGATCATGTGATGGCTTTCTGGTCTTCATTCTATTTTGCTAGGCGAGATCTTGGGGCTAAGTTTATTAGGACCTTCCCGTAATTTCCATACCGGTACAGTGAATCAAAATCCTGTCCGTTGAAGCATGTATGTGACAGTGGGATGCCTTTGTGTAGGGCATAGTCAGAATAGAGCTGGAAGCAGCTGGAAGGGACCTTGGGAGATCTTCTAGTCCAACCCCCCCTGCTCAAGCATACATTTCAGACGAGCGGCTGTCCAATTTCTTCCTAAAAACCTCTAGTGATGAAGTACCCACCACCCAGTAGGCGATCTTTTCCACTGGTTAATTGTCCTCATTGTTGGTCATAGCTATGCTTAATATTTTTATTTTTTATTAATTTATTTTTTGTCAGTTGCTTACAAGATAATAGGTATAAGTAAAAACACAGTTATGAATACATGGATAAATAAAAGAAATAAAAGAAACAATAGGACAGGGACAGTTGATGCGCCTATGCATGCCCCCTACAGACCTCTTAGGAAAGGGGGGAGGTCAATAGTAGACAGTCTAAAGTTAAAGTTTTTCCTAGGTTTTCCTATGGAATAAATAGTTTAGTCATGGATAGTTAATAACTGATAAATATATAAGCATAGGTATGTTTGACAATGTGAAAATTTCTATAAACTGTGAGTAACACCTACGAAAGAATAGCACAAAAGATTTGTAACCAACTGACACACTGTATGTATATAAAATGGAAGATGGTTTTATGTTTTGTTTGCATATGTTTGTCTTAAAAATAAAAAAAAACTTTCAAAAAATATCCTAGGTTTTCCGGTTTTCCTCCTGTTTCCTTCTTTCCCTATTTCGGCTTGAAATGCTTGCTCCACAAATGCTGAAGTTAAAGTGCCAGAAGCATTGTTAGATGAACCAAGATTTGATTTATATTCTACCAACATTTATAAAACTGGTCCAGAGCACAAATAAATATAAAAGGTCAGGATTACACACACACACACACACAAATATGTATGTGCACAGAGTTTGCTAGGATTTCAGTAGGACCAAGAAGAGATTTCGAGGCAAAACTAAAATATTCTGTTGATTTCTGTTTGCCTATCTGCTGTGGCTGATTCTTGCACTAAAAATAAATTCTGTGCAGGATGTTAACTTGTCAAAATAAGGGTTGCTTTCTCTGTCTTGTGCTAGCTTTCTAAAATTTAATTACATATTTGAAAAACAATTTTGTAATTAAAAATTGGAGCGTAATACATTCATTAAATTAAATATACATTGATCTCCAACTATTATTAGAATTAACTTTTTTCTTTATTGGTCATTCTAACTAGATGATGGAAGAGGTTTTTTTTCCCCCCCTTTGTCAGGAATGATAATTTGGTCTCTTTCTCTGTGGAAGGTGAAACGTGAAATTAAGATGTATTCTATTTTGAGCCTACATTTAAATTTTATCCAATAGGATATACATTTCAATAGACATCTATATTTTACATTGTTAGCACTCTTAAAACTGACTTCTTACTACTAATTATTTTATTTAGTGTACAGCAATAGTAGGTTAGTCAGGAGACTAATACCATGTTAATACAGAGTGGTTGACTGCCTGAGCATGTTTGGTTCATGCTCTTGTGTCATCCATAGTGTACCACAGGGAGCAAACTAGCTTGGGGTCAGGTGTTGCATTCAGACAAGGTCAGGCTTTGGTTTCTGCTTTTGCATTTAGCACTGCTTTTCCTCTTAACAGAGTGGTACTTTACTAAGTGGTATTTGCATTTAGTATGCTTTCAAACTGCTAGTATGACAAAAGCCAAGGCAAGTGACCCCACCACACAAGTCCTAGGGTCTTCAACCATCACAGTCCTTCCCCACTGTCTTTAAACCATTAAACCGCTGTGCTTCCTACTTCCTGTTAATATTGGACTACAGAATTGGTATATCCTTTATAAAGTCTAAAATAAAAAGGGTGGCCCTGAAAACCAGTTACTTTTTCCAAAGACCGTGATTCTGAAGACCATGCTATTTCTCTTCAATAGTGATTCACTTGTTTTATTTGAAAACATAACTTCCATGATACCTACATTCCAATTCAAAGTTTTGCTTGATTGATTAAAAACAAAACATATCACTATAGCACAAATGGTTAGTGAATACTTCATTTTGTTCTGAAATCCTAAGGTCATGGTTTTGTATTAATAAATTTAGAAAATACTTCTCTGACCAAAAATATCTAAAATATATTCTAATTTAAATATATTTATTATGTCCAGAAGGAAATGAATTTGATTGAGGTGGCTGCATAAAAAAATGAATAAATAATAAGTAAATTTATGGGGATTTATTCCCAGAAAAGCTTCAGTTATACTGAGCTATCCACTTGACATTTTTTGCTTTGACGATTTCTGATCATGTTACATGGAACCAGGAAAACAGCAGGTTTTAAAGGTCTTTTTGCTCCTGTAGAATGAATATATTAATGGAAAAAAATGCTTGCAATTGCTAACAGGACATTAATCTAAAAAGATTTTATGTTGAAAAAAATACACAAAAGTAGCATTTTTCAGGTCTGTATTCAATATAATGTGAAGTGTACTCCTGTGTTGGTCTCCTTGTACAGTAGAACTTCTGGTCTCTCTTTTCTTCACAACATAAGGATGCTTCATGAGAAATAGCGATGGGCCCAAAACCACCTTTCATAATTAAATGTGGAGTGGAATCAGGATTTCCTGGTCAGATTTGTGAGCCAGATTTTCCAGTCAGGCATGTTTGACAGTTTCAGAGTTGTATTGAAGTTTGGTTTTATGGCGGTTATTCTAAAACTTGAACATGGATTTCATGCCCCCCATCAAATAAATTATGGATGCTGAGGGTGTTATTTATGGATGCAGAGGTAAATATTTTAATTGGATTTATATTGTTTTTCATAGCAACATTTTCTTTGGGTCTTTATACTCAGGACCTTCATTGCTATAATCTGGATAAAATTACATGATAACTACAATTCTCTGTAGATGATGTTAAATCCTATTACCCTTAATAGGATTTGCTTTTTGAAATGTACGGCTCTTTCTAATGTAAGACAACTTACACAAATAGCGTAATTGATTTCTGCATATTATAAAAGTTACTTTGACTTTCTGGTTTTTTTTAAAAAAATTCATTTGCTTCAGGGGTCCTTGGAGGTAACGCAGAGTATGGATGATGACCCTCTACTTGATGCACCACTTCTTCCACGCCATACATTACATTCCAGGCTTCATCCAGAGTTCCATGCTATACCTACAGTCTTTGTTGCCAATGTTTTGTTGCTTGTGCATGTAAGTTGAAAAAAAAAAACAAATGTGGTGTCTTGCAAAAAATCAGCTTTCCTGAAGACCAGTGGTAAAATGTGCCTTATCTGACCAACACATTAGCTGACCAACACATTACGAATACCAATTTCTTTCTCTGCCACCTAAATTGCTCCTTCCCCAGAAGAAAAACATTTATCCAATGTTTCCTTCTTGGTCCGTTAAAAGTGGCAGAGGCATCTAATATCTTTTAAGACCACCTTGCCCCATTGTTATGACAATGGTAACTCAATATTCAACTGCTTCAAAACTTGTTGAATTTGGCACTCAATGCATTTTGATGTGAAAATGTTGTCCAGGTACTTATTGTTTCCTTGGTATTTAGCACACAGCAAAAGGAAGAGGAGGACTGCTGCAGAGGGCAGACAGAAAGTCAACCATGTTGGGAAGGTCATTGGCATAGGAAAAAAAACAAAGTTCTTTCCAACCAAAACAAAGTGGGAAGTCACCTTGTTTGTTCGACACTCATATTTTTTAGTACTTGGCATGCCTGTCAGAACCAATTAATGTTGAATACTGAGGTACCACTGTATTTACTGTTACAGTTTTGGCAACTTTCAGCATGGGGATCATATCTCAGCTGAGAAAATTAAAAACAAAATGGAATGTGCAGAAAATTCCTATTTCTGGTGTGATAACTAATAAATCTAGCTTTTGTTATTCTTTACAGTAATGGGATCTGAATTGCTATGTCTCCTTAGTGACTATTAACAAAATGAAATAGAGCAATCAAAACAATTTTTGCATATGCCAAGCAGTATTTTGGATATAATAAAAGAGAAGTATGCTTCAGTGTATGTGTTATGTACAGAGGGCAAAGACAGAAAGAAAAAAACTCTGAAAGCTTGATGACAGAAACAGTGACATGTATTAAAACCAGATTAAGTTAACATTCTTTGCTTTACAAGTGAATGAACATAGTGACTATCTTCATTATGTTCAGGACAGATTACAATAGAAGTGGAAAAAAAATAAAGCAGATGCTGTATTTCCCCTTTTCTGAATGAGTTTCTATTTCACTGAAGTGAAAGTTTAGTTATTTCTAATATTTCAGCAAGATAGTTTTTGAATTCAAACCATAAGTTGCAAGTCACCTAAAGAGACTTATTTGTGTTAAAATGGATGCATATTTGCAAGTTAAATCTGTCAGTTGGATGTTAAGTATCACAAATTGCAATCATGCCAAAGCTTTTTTAATCTTGATGTTTTATTGCTAGTTTATGTTGAATCATTTTTACCCATGTCTGTACACATCTATTGGCAATAGTATTGTTGTATACTGACTGTAATAAACAGCTTCTGACCCTCAAAATTTATCATTAATTTACTGCTTCATGTTAGAGTCTTTATATAGGAACTTTGGCCATACCATTTGCCAGAAACAGGCTGATGGAAACTGATCCCATGTGCACACCCAGGACTTCCTCAAGTGAGAAAAAATAACTCTGGTGTCTCAGAAAGTTTAATAAAATAACATATACAATCATAAGTTCCCTTTGTGCTATTGAACAACCCCAGTGACTCCTTTGAAGCAAAGCTGAATCTTATGGACTTTTCTTATGATCCTTCTCCTTGTTATAAAGTGCCTTAAATCTGTGCACAGCTATATCTTGGGTCCATATTTGCATTAGAATAGTCTAGCATGCTTAGAATTGGGTTATAATGGTATTGTTCCTGAATTGGGAAATACAGGCATTCCCAGTTGAAACACTACAATAATTCAGCTCACAACAAAAGCAAAATAAAGATGCTTAATAGGAATAAATAGCTTGTATGAAACTGGACTGATAATACTTTATTAGTGCATATAATGATTTAATGTCTTTCTTTTTTTAGGTTACTTTCGTTGTGTTGGCATTTGTGACAGGGGTTATTTGTTCTTATGCTGATTCAAGTGAAGACACATGCCCTGAAAACTACACTTATCCTTTTAAAGTGCAGACTATTATAACGATTGCCAAGGTAATTCTATGGATGCTTCATCTGTTCCTGGAGCGATTCATTCACTTTCACCACAGCAAAGCTAGAAGCAAAGGTTACCTCCGCATCTACCGAACCACAAGACATCTTAAAAGGATTCCCTTACTAATTCAGTCAACAGGTGATCCATGGTTATTTTAATTAAATAATACTTTAATTCCATTAATGTTTTCTATTTAAATTCAGGTATTTCAGTATGCAGTAATGATGTTGCACATCTCGGGTGGAAATTTTTATGACTTTTATTTTTGTCCTGATATATCTCATTCTGATAAGTTGAAACTTTTATTCTAGCAAACTGAAACAAGTCACTCTTATAGCTATGACTAATAAAAGGTTTAAAACCCTGCTTAGACTTTTAAAAGACTTTTTAAAATATCATTTTATTTTACACTGCAGCATACTTGCAAACAGAGCCACTGCTGAGTAATGGTCATATATTTTTTACTGTGACAAGTAATATTGTGCTATCTTAATTGTGCCAGGCCCATTCTGTGATAAATAATTCCACAGATATGAGTATCATGTCGGTATTTGTACCTCTGCATGCACAGAAAATTTGCAGTAACACCAGTGGTCCTAATTTTTTAGAGTCAAGAATATATCCAAGGTACTTTTTCATTAGGACTGTATTATCTGATATACAATAAATGTCGGATTATTGTTTGAAACATCCCTGAAAAATAGGCTTTTGGCCTTGCTTTCAAGGATGAAAGTTTATCAGCTTTTAATATATTCTGTTCTGATGTCAAATACTTTATATTATCTAGATTAATGTTTACTTGAAAGCTTTTATCTTGGTTCTGTTGGCTTAGATCTTGCCCACGGCAATAAGAAATAAGTTCACTTTTATCAGTTACAATATCTTACTTTCGTTGGCTTGTAGAACTAAGCAGTACGTGTACCATAAAATTGCATGCACTCTGAACATAAAACAAATATTAAATTGGTATTAAATGAAAAAATGCAATCTTACAAAACTGGAGAGATTATTTCCTCTTATGATAGTACCGTTTAATTTCATTTTTAAATTTATATTTCTAACTAAGCCTGTCATATGTGTTACATTTCTATTCCTTGTTTATCTAATTATGAAACAAGACAATGTTGTGGCTCCCAGTTTTCCCATGTTATATGATAGTGTTGACCTTGTGGGGAGGAGTAGCAGCAGCCTGGGCAACATCTGATAAGGAACAATCTAGGTTGCAGGTGAGGGGAAAGAATGGAAAGCATTTCAGAAGGAACCAATAGGACAGAGAAGGGGAGGAATATTTTAAGTCTTGCAAAATTCTGTTCAATGAAACCTTGCAATTGATAAAAATGATCTGATGCTCCTGGTTGCACTTCTTCTCTGGAGAACCTTGAAGGGCTAACACTTGCCACTGAGAGGGCTAAACTTGCTTGACTGGGTAGATTGAAAAACCTTTTTCCAGATATTAAAAAGTAAGTTAATAAGCACCCCTTGAAAAGAAGTTTATTTCTTCTCTAATGAAAAATTGTTTTATTTCAGCATTTTAGTATATGTACATTTTGTAATGACCAAACTGCAGTTTGAACCAATCAATCAATCTACAGATTGATGAATATCTGTAGTCATGTTAGATATGCACCACTGGAATGGGGCCACTAGATAGAGCTCTAGCGATAGAAAAATTGACAAGATGGCTGTTAACTAAACAGATGATACATTCTCTTGAAGATCTAGTGCTTGTGATATGCTTCTGTGGAGAAAATATATTGTCCTTTTATATAATGCTAATAATCATTTTACTTGTAAGTCCTTCTATGCTGTCTCATCCTTATCTGGTGGGTGTTCTTGGATGGTAAGGTACAGCCAGAGGGGTTTTTTTGTCAGTACAGTCACCCAAAATATAAAGGGCAGCCCAGCTAAAACAAGCAGACACCTGTACAGTTCTGTATGTATAAGGCAGAACTGATACAAGAAGATCCTGGAGGGAGACAACAACAAAAGATTTCATATTATACAAAAGAATGCAGTGGTAACGTGCCCTTATATTTGGATACAGAGAGCAAATGATTGCAGTTATTGTTAAAATCATCATATCTCTAAAACAATCTGAAAGGCCAAGATAAAAATAAATCATCCTAGAGAGAATTCAGCTATGGTTGCTGAAAGTTGACATTGTTTTGAAAGTATTCAATCAATCTGTATATTAATTTGACCTTATATTTTAATAACTTTACTCCTAAAGCCCATTGAAAGATAGTGGGACTGGTGGAGATCCAATCCAAATAAATAGTATACATCATTCCAGTAAGTCTAGCCCACTATTGTAAAGATTCATCTAGAACCCATTCAGTGATGACTGAATTGTCCTGGAAGGCAGAATGAAGGAAAAAATTGAATTCAAGCCCTATCCCTGCAGACAGTTTAATACATTTTCTGTTTGTTTCTATTTTGGATCATTAGAGTCAGCTATGTATGGATTTATTTTAATGGCCTACTGATCAAGGTTATCTGTTGCATGCAGTTTGGCTTAAAGTTATTGCACAATTATTATTTAAGCAGAAGGCTTCTTTGTGAGCTATATTTGGAAAATTCCAGCCTACCCTTCACTGTTTTAGTGGCCATCACAGGACCTTGACTTTCAACCAACGTGGCTTTGTGGAAGAAACCGTCCCAGATTTCTGTTTCTAATGTGTCCTGTTTGTTTTTAATAGGAAATGTGGCTTTATTGCTGATAGTGTCATTGCAACATTCGTTTCCTAATCACAATAAAATGTATCTCTGCTTCATGCTGGGAATCTTGGCTATGGAATTGATATGTTCATTGATATGTCTGGTTGTCTACACAGGTGAGAATTTTTCTTTGCCTTGTTAGGGTGATTAAGCCACCCATTCTCATTCTGTTTTTAAAGCATTATTTTAACATGAACTTGTTTTAAGCAGTCTGCTAAAAATGTACAAATTGTCACCCTAATATTTATACTATCGGAAATCATATCACCAGTCCTTTCAGTGTTTTTCTATATGATGCTGAGAGGAGGACAAAGATGCGGATGTTACTGAACTTAACTTTTGTGGTGGTGGAACTGCAAGCTGCAATTGTTTGCATGACACTTACATCTTTCAACTTTTATGCTGGTGTATCCCAAAGGCTTGGGGCAGTGTTCAGCACAAAAATAGAGCATACAAAATGCAGCTGTTGATAAAGAAATTCTTCCCTTGGCAGTGAGAGTCATCTTTTGTGGCAAAGCAGCTGCTTTGAGAAGCTTTTTGCCTGGCACTGATAAGCAGCTACATCTCTTCATGAATAGTTCAAGGCTCTTTATTTTTTTACTGGGCACATGGAAGCTGAGGAAGGAAAGAGCAAAATGCATATTGCCAGATATATATTTGCACAATTAAGAGAGTGTTAGAAAAGCTCAAACACAAGATGCAGTCTTATAAGAATAATAAAATTCTCCGGTCTCTTTTTAGGATGAAAAAAGCTAAAACTCAGGGAATGTAACATTGCCAGTAAAGTGAGATAATTCGATAAGTTATTGTAGCAAAGAAGACAAAAATGACACCATGCTATTATTTTTCAAGCCATCCTGGGGAATCTGTATTTTAAGGAGTTAAGGTGTATGTGAATGATCTATAAACTGCTGTTTCAAAGGAGTTGGCTTTCGAGTCTTATAGCTTTGTATTGGACTTGCTGCTTTTTCTGTTTCTTTGACCCATACAGAGTCTCCCTCTGTTTATAATTAAAGCAATTAAATTTAGAACCTAGAACAAAAATTTATGTGATGTGTAAAGTCTCATTTAAAACACAATGGCAACATAAGTACAGATTTTAGCTAGCTTCTAAGGCATCTTTGTAAGTATAATTAATGGAAGCAAAATAGCACTTTAAAGTAGCTAAATACATACAGTGGTGCTTAGAAGCTTATGAATCATTTTCAGTTTCCAATATTTCTGTATAAATATGATTTAAAACATGCTCTTGTCTCCACATAACTCCTAAAACTATATATGAATCAAAAACTTGTTTATTTATTTATTGAAGAAAATGATTCTCAACATTTAGGTGAGAATCATATTTTTGTAGAATTACTGAACATTCAAAAGTTCACAAGAACCATGCTGAATATTCTGGCTCATTAATGCTTTACTACTTTATATAATAAGTCTGTGCAGAGATCTAAATTCAAAAAGCAAAGTGGAATCCTCTTTTGCCCTTTGAATCCAGACCTCCATATAGCCATAGAATCTACATTGTTTGTCTACACATTTGTTCTTTTCTTTTTTTTTTTAACTTTCTCTTACTACTCTTCAATGTTTTCCTTTATTGCTTCCTGGTCAAGGATATTGATTTTCACTGGCAATGTGTAGGATAGCACACAAATTACTATAAATATGTAAGAGCACATTGGCTAGTCTTTTATGTGCCCCACAATTCTTTAGTTCTTTATCTGAATTGGCATAGGCTATAGCAATAAGTAACAGCACTTAGACTTATATACTGCTTTATAGTGCTTTCCAGCCCACTCAAAGTGGTTTACAGAGTCATCCTTTGCCCCCAACAATCTGGGTCCTCATTTTGCCCACCTCAGAAGGATGGAAGGTTGAGTCAACCTTGAGCCTGGTGAGATTCAGTCTGTCAAATTGCAGTAGGAGTAGCTTGCAGGACTGCACTCTAACCACTGTGCCGCCAAGGCTCCCTTAAAAACTATCCTGCTCGAGCAGGGGGTTGGACTAGAAGACCTCCAAGGTTCCTTCCAACTCTATGTTCAATTAAGAATAAGTGGCTTTGACAAAGGGATGAAATGAATGTCATGAATGCAGGTTCTGTCCCTACACACGTATGTGCAATGTAACATTACCTAAATGAAGCAAGAGTTTTCCTCACAGTGGTTAATTCATCTTTTGTGCCCACAGCCCGTGGTTCCACTCTCCACTGCTGTTCCTGAGCATTGTTGTTAATCGCCCTCATGTGTTTTTTCATCTGACTTAAAATCATCTATTTCAGAAAAAAGTTATTATTTTTTAGATGGCACAATAAAATGCTTTGTTTACAGTTATATTAACCAACTCAGTACTTACCCATCTTTTATGATTCTGCTCCACTGGCCACCTTTGGGCATCATTGTTTCGAATGTGTACTTTGGGGTAATCGGATCTGTGCTTTGATACCTGAATTCTTAAGGCAGCTTGAGAGCTAAATGAATCTAAAGCTTTTTACAGCTTGTAGACACACCTGTTTTAGTTTTTCCTCTGATCAGTCATCCAGCCCCCTTCCTACATAGCAGGTGGCCTAGTAAAGCAATTCTAATAGAGATAGGAAGAGTTTTTCTGTTCACATAGAGCTGTTGATTGAGTAGAGGAGAATGAAGCATTGTGTTGATGTGAGACAAATAAATAAATAAAAACAATCTTCTCCAGTATGTTTGCTAACCCCTTTTTGGCTAAGCAGTCAAGCATTCATTCTGAAAACATATTTGCAGATCCAAATATTGGGTGTGAATGATGATAATTTTATACAGTTTTTTCCTAGCCAGATCCTCCCTACCCTTCCCACAATGTATGGGAATACAATACCCATCAACTCAGCAAGCGTATCTGCTTTAATTCATACCATTTCAAAACAGCATTTTAATGCTCCTTTCAAAAAATAAAGGGAATTAAATAGGAGTTAAGAAGGGTACATAAGCCACATCTCCATATTTCCTAACAAAATATCCCACCACATAAATAACCCAATTGACAAGAGTTTTCTCTGAGTTAACAAGTGAATAGCCTGCTGTGAAGTATAAAAATAGCTGAAATGGTCACATGATCTTTCCCTGTTGATACCTATTTCCATTTTTTTCTCATTTAATTACCTGGTAGATAATCATATATTATGCTCAGCCAGTTCTCCCATTTCTGCTCACTGATAACAAATAAGTGTGTAAATTTGTTTGTTTGGTTGTTTACTTATTGGCACAAAACAGGCTGGAAGATTTTGCCTACGGTTCCCATTTCCATATTACTTTCTTAAGCAGAGGGGAAATATAGCGATGCCACTGTTTTATCATATCCAGCCCCTGCTTCCTTTTTATTTGTTATTTGAAAGAAAACTGATGAAATGCCAAAACAGATCCTATTCTCATGGGTGTCAAACTCATGGTGTCACATTGCCGTCACGTAACATATCACAACGTTTTCTCCCTTCGCAGAGTGAGGTAGGCGTGGCCTATGCGTGACCTATGCGTGACACATCTGGCCCGTGGGCCACCAGTTTGACACTCCTGCTCTAGAGTCATCCAAAAGATGTATTCTCCACTCACCCAGAATCATCGTCATCATCATTTTAGCCATTGTCTATCTACTTCAGGATGAAGACCTCTTACACATGTTTCCAATCAATTCAGTCCTGAACTTTCTTTTGTCAGTTGGGCCCACAATATTTGCTGATGTCATCGATCTATCTTGTTTTAGGTCTCTTTCATGGATCTTATCAAGTGGGATCCATTCTATGACTGCCTTGATCATTCTATGTGACCAGCCCATTTCCATTTCAATTCTTTTACTCTCTTGATGATATTGTATACTTTTATTTGTTGTTGAATCCATGTGCAGGTGTTTCTATCTTATCTTGTAATGCCAAGCATGCATCTTTGCGCCACTTGTATCTTTTGTATCGATTGTGAGGTTAGTGTCCATGTTTTGCTGGCATATGTTAGAGCAGGTAGCACACACTGATCGAAAACTTTTATTTTCAGGCATGCAGAGGGGGAGGAGGTTCTTGTAATTTATACTTAGCTTGCTAAATGCCTATGAACCACATTTAACATGCCATTCAATTTCCTATATGTACTTTCCATTGAGATCTATTGGTCAAGGTATGTGTAGTGGTCTACTACATCTAGTTCTTCTCCAGATATTTCTTTTTCTTTCTTTTGTGAATATATTAAACATAATCTGGCTCTTTTTCAGGATATTTAGTTAGTTGAGTAAAAATTATCCCAGTTTTCCAGTTGTTATAACATATCAATATTATAAACATGCCATGTTATAAACATGCCATGAAAAACAGTATCATGATTGCATTATATAAAGAAAAAATAATTGCACAATTGAATTTCTTTTTCCTTGCCCCTAAAATGGCACATTTTGACTATTCTTAGTGCATACAGGGTTGTTGTTTAGTGTTTAGAGAAAAGCCAAAAGAAAAACCTTCCTATTCTCTTGCTTGTCTTGGGTTATATTCTAGAATTGCTAAATTGTTTGCATTTGATTAGAATGAATTAGAACAACTTGAGTTAAAGCTTTCTGGTGAACTGTTTCTATCCATGTGAATGTTTAGCTTACTGTGATTCTTTTTTCATAACTAATTACCTTTAGAGGCACATTTAATGGAATTTGTGAAGGGATTTTTATCTTTGGAAGCAGAATATTTATTTATGCTACAAGAGTTCAAAATTCCTTTTAAATCAACTTTGGATGTTGTCATTTTATTTAATTTTATCGTTTGGGCTCTGTGATTTTCTCTGGGTCTGAATAATAAGACCACTCATTTTTTCCCCCTTATGCATCTTGTTTTATACTTAAATGCTTTCCATTTTGTAGAGGAAACAATATTTTTTTCTGGAAATGAAGTTTGTTTTTAATTGAATATAGTTTGATAGTAGCGGAATACATTTGACCTTCTCTTTGTTTTCAAAGTGAAGGTAAACAACTTTAACCAAGCAAAGCCAAGACCTGATATAATAGAAGAAGAGAAGATGTATTCTTATCCTAATCAAGTTACCTCAGAAGTTGGATTCAGGTACTTGTATAAATTTGCCGAAATTGGATAAATCCATGGCACTCTGTGTTTTTTAAGCTCTGATAGTGTGGTATATTAAGCCCATGTCATACTGCACCAACCGATGCAAAGAGGATGTAAAACGTTAAAAAAAGCTTGCCATCTGTTGGAAAACGCTATGCATCCGTTGTGTATACTCACTGCATACGTGGTTTCATACGCTCCATTGTTTGACCATATCCGTTCCACTGAGATTTCATCTGCTCAAAGAGTTTTGAGCTGCACAAAACTTTTTGAGTGGATGAACTTTCCGCTTGTGTACGATGTAAATCCGTGACATACGAGCAACAAATGTTCTATGTCTGTTTATCATCCGCTTAAAGTCTCGCTGTATTCCTCTCTGCATCCTCTGGGCATCCTCGCAACTCACATCCGCTGCAGCTGAAAACGGAAAGAGGGCAGGAAACAAAGGTACACGGAAACGTCTACACAGCATTAGTAGCACGGAAATAGAAAGGTGATGACAGTGAACGGTTTTGCATCCTATATACATCCTCTAGGCTTCCTATGAACATCCTTTAACATCCCTGACTACTACTACCCCACGTCTGTTCTTTTCCATTCTGTTTATGCAAATTTTTGCCACTTTTGGAGCGGATGACAGGATGACAACGGATGGAGCCACCCCCGAAAATTTGCTCATCCGCTGTGTCCTTTTTGCATACGTTTTGCATCCGTCGTCCAGTGTGACCTAGCCTTTAGTCTCATGATTCATTATTCTAGAGCAGGGGTGTCAAACAGGGCTGTCTTAACGTGTGGGCTTGATGGGCACTTGCTTGTGGGCCCCATGAGCATAGAGACTCCATACTAATCTGTG
Organism: Laticauda laticaudata; assembly: GCA_004320025.1. Taxonomy (NCBI): domain Eukaryota; kingdom Metazoa; phylum Chordata; class Lepidosauria; order Squamata; family Elapidae; genus Laticauda; species Laticauda laticaudata. Next base: position 25,525 of record BHFT01047465.1, on the reverse strand, counting down.
TATGTTAACCCTTCAGTGCACCTTGTATCATATAAATACAGCAACATATTTATTAAATTTTACTGCATTTTTTTCATTAATACTAACATGCAAATATATGTTTAATTTTATCGACCATTTACATTTTTATTCTTGTGAGCAGTTGTCATAGAGGCCCCAGTACACTGTTGTGCCCAGGGCCCATAATGCTGTTAAGACAACCCTGGTGTCAAACTCACATCGTCACAGCAGTGTCATGTGACTTTTTCTCCCTTTGCTAAACCAGGCATGGGTGTGACCACGTGACTCATCAGGCCCTTGGGCCGGGTGTTTGATAGTCATGAGCAGGATTGGGGAACTGGCCCTTTTAGACCTATAGACTTCAACTCCCAGAATTCCTGAGCCAGCATGACCCTGGGAAGAACAAGCCTTTTGAAATGAGTTAAAATAGCAAAAGGCAATGTAATTAGGATGATGGTATGATTTTATTTTATTTTATTTTGCTTTTCAGAGAATTCTCAAGTTTGGAAGAAGTAGTTGAAAAACAAGGTGACATGATTGAATACCTTCAGCGGCACAATGCCCTACTTAGCAAGAGACTATTGGCATTAATGTCAGAGCAGAACAGAAGCTAGTGGTATTCAAGACAGCAATGCAGAAGAAAAACATCCAGAACTGATTTATTCTCTGAAATACAAGTTGTATTGAAAAACTCCAGTCCAGGTTTTGAATAGCAGTTGGTCACTCCTGGCTGATTGGAAAAGCTTCTTTTTTTAAAGGATATATATTTTTAAATGGTTGTCTCTACTAATTTTTTTTTTTTTTTGCAGTGCAGGAAGCGGACCTTAGATAGGAAAAATTTCTCTTTCTATGTCAGTTGCAGATTGTTCTTCCAAAGTGCCAAAGATTTCTATGGTAGTACAGAATTCCGTTCTTTTCAAAAATAATGAAGATAAACATCTTCATTTAAATGTCAATTTTCCTTACATTTTTGTTATAGGATACATTTATAAAAGAAATTAAGGACTATTAGTATCTCTGCTTCCTCAGAGATGAATTAAGATACTATAGTAATAGTGAAGAATCATCTGGAAAACTGACACCTTTTTTGAAAAACCTGTGCAGAATCACTGAAATTCCATTTCTGTAAATATTGTGATAACAGAATATCCAAAAGCGGAAAATGAGGGTATCCTACATAAACTGGAAAGACCCCATGTGGGTATAATATGGGAAATATAAATTGAGCCTTTTAAAATAATGGATATCAAAATAAAGCTAATATTGCCTTTCTGCCTTGCTTATGTGTATGGGCCAGCATCTTACAATCAAATCAACAAGAATGGGAAAGTGTGTAAAAATATTTTTTAAATGTGTGGGGATAGTTATAAGCTGCATGTAAGTCTTTATCCTAGAGATTTATGGTATGGTATTGTTTATAATGTGAAGAAACATTAGTTTCTGGCTTTTAAGTTCTTCTTAAGACCTACTTCTTTATTTTGAAAAGCCACTTCTTTAATTCCTGCATATGGGATTAAAATCCAGCTCTTCTGCCCTTTAAACCTGTCATAATTGTTGAAAATACTCAGGCCTACTATACTCTCCCTGAAAGCTGTTGCACAAAATATATAGATAAAAGTGTGTGGATCCTACTGAATTCAGCGAAAATTAGTTGCTGGGATCTGCTGGACTAAAGTTTTTAATTTTATTTTTCTCTGTTAACAGCTAATTGCCTACTCTGTCTTTTTGCTGCCAATGAAGAGTAATTTTTGTGTATTCTGTAATCAGAAAGGCATACTTTTCTATCATCCTGCTATAAATTATGCAAACTAATTGTTCATCCACTGCTTACTTATATATGTATGCATGTATATTGCACAAAATAACTTAATATTGCAACTGACTGCTTCTAACACTAATTCCTTCATGTCTTTTAGGCTGTGGTTTATACACAGGTAAGATTTTATATAGAAGATGAGTTTTCCTTTTAAAGGTTACTTAGATTTCATCATAGTTTGTATGTAATTTGTTCTACCTTTTGTATTGAATGTGATAAGTTAATAAATGCAATAAATCCTAATCTATTGCAGTCTGTACCTAAAGATTCTTCAGATTCTGTGTTAATATGCCTGCAAAAAATATGTCTTTATCAGATCTAGTAGCCTACTTAAGAACTCATCTTGTTATCAAATGTGATTGATAGCAAGAAAGTGCTACCTCTAAGGCAGAGGTCATATTCAGCAGGTTCTGACCAGTTCTGGAGAACCGGTAGCGGCAATTTTGTGTCGTTCAGAGAACCGGCAAATACCACCTCTGACTGGAGATTTTACAGTATTCTTCCCCTGCCATGCCTACAGAACCGGTAGTAAAAAAAAAAAAAATGAATCCCACCACTGCTCTAAAGTCCCTTCCAACTCTGATAGTCTATGATTCTATTAATGTCAACAGGCATTTAAATTTGACAGCCCTGATCTAGAATATTAGATACCAGTATAAACACTTGTACATTAAATAAAGCCAATAATTAGTTAAATTGCATCGAAACACTTGCTATTATTTTTGTTATAGCTCTTTCAGTTGCAGTTCTTACCGGGTTTGAAGATTTAGAGCAGTGTTTTTTTTAAACTTGGCAACTTTAAGTTGTGTGCACTTCAACATCTAGAATTCCCCAGCCATTCGCCACCAGTAAAAAGTTGCCAAGTTTGAAAAAACTACTGGGGTAGCGTATAGGAAACAACCTGTGGCATTCTAGCTGCACAACAGAGCTTTTGTTGTTTTGAGCCAAATAAACAATGTTGCTTGAAGTTGTGGAGCATCTGGAAAATGCCAACAATTGTAACCTCTATTTTTACCAGTCATAAAGCTTCCATCTTTCCAGTTCAGCTATAATTATTTTATTTTCACAGTATCCATCCTTTGGTCAGGAAATTTTGCCATTTAATTTCCTTTGTACTTTGGAAGATTTGCTAATTTGTGCAATATCTTTGAACTGAGTCACAGATCAATGCTTTTAATACTCTCCCTGTTTCAAGTGCACCCTGTGTTACACTTCAGATTGCCTCTCCTCCACCTCAAGTTCATATTTTATCAAGGAGTTCATATCTTTACTGGCTCAGGGCACCTAGTAAATTCCACTTTTGGATAAGGGTCTTAAGCGCATTACAAAATACCTTTAAATTCATTTAAAATACTGACTGCTTCAGACTGAGTTCCCCAGGCATGCATTGAACTATAATCTCCCAGAATTACCAAATTCCCAGCTAGAGGAATGCTGCTCTAATAAAATAAAAACACTCAACCCATATAAGAAGTCTCTTTTCTTAAAATGTAATGCTTCCTTTGTATTTGGTTCCTTTATATCTGCTGATCTGTTCACTCATTAGCAGAATAATACATATATACATACAGATAGACAGACAGATCAGAGTGTCAGCAATTCCTTCATTCTAAATTGTCTTCCTGATCATAACTTGGAGCAGACTATATGTAATGGTCCAGGGAGCTACCACTACTCTGGCATTTGGGAAGATTGGTGGCTTATGTTATGAAGCTAACAATATATTTTAAAAAGCATATCTCAATTTTATCTAATTTAGAAAGGAATAAATTATTTGAATCAATCAAATCAGAATCAGAAATCATTTATTTCAGTGTTGTTGTTGATTGCCAGTAATTCAGTTGTTTCTAATAGTTCATGATCTATTGGGCTACAATTCCCCAGGACTATCAGTGACTGCTTTTTAAAGTTCTCAACTCAAGCTCATGATATCAGCGATAGTATCTTGTCTCCTACTGTGATGATTTCCCACCTAACATTTTAGGGATCAGTCAAATTCAGTTACATATTGTTACTTGTCATGACTCTCACCAAAGCATATACTGATAAAGGTATTGGATGCATGAGTATTGTACATCAGTGACAAGTTTATAGCAGGAATTATCTCAAAAGTCAAAATACGTTGCATAACCTCCATCTGACGCTGCATAAATTGACATTTTCATTCCCCTATGGATATCTCAATTATAGGATTGGGAATCCCATTCCCCTGTGGGCGCAATTCAATCTGTATAAGTCTATATAAAGGAGAGTACCCATTAAAGTTCGATGCAGGCAGTTTTATATAGAGAAGTGTGTCTACAAATGTGAATGCACAATGCAACCCGAACAATTACTCAGTTTCTAAAATAGGCACATATATCCTAAGAGCTGCCTCTTCTACATGGCGGATGATGAAGCTGACTATCCTTCCTTCTCTGATAACTTCCCCACCCAGTAATTTGGGATTCCTTACAGTATTTTTATATTGATTTAGAATTTTCAGTATTTGATAAATGAAAATGGAAATAAAAGTAAGGGTGAACTTTAAAAAATCAAAGTAAAAATATTTTAAATAATTTTAAAACACTATAAAATTATTCCCAATCAACACGATCTCTATCCCTGATGGTTAAAGAATTAAACTTAAAAGAATTCCTTATGTATAGTTTTTATAATAATAAAATATTGTCTGTTTCTACATGGACTGGTTGAAAGGACAAACATAACTGGATTCTTGTATTGATGACTCAGTAGCCATATGTACTTAAATAGTTAACAAATGAGTTGATATCATGGAGAAAAAGCATCAGTATAATTCATGATATAACTCAAGTATTAGTCTGGAAAATAAAGAGAAAATATCTTGAAAAACATTAAAAAAATTAACGGTTCACGAAATTTCTCACAAAAGGGGCAAGCTTCTAAAATTACTTTAAATGACAAAATAATTCTCCAATTGCTAAGACAAAAGAAGGGGAAAGAGGCCTGAGTTTTTTTTTAATACTGACAAATGCTTTCTGTGTATTCTCACGTTGCACCTTAAGATCATATTGAATGCATGATCTGAATATCAACAAACTTTTTCTTGGAAATAGCAGATAAAGACATCTTACTAGCTTGTATATTTGGACTATGAAATGTAAGTAAACAAAAAGAATATTTCCAGGTATGTACCTATAGCAAGGAGATTTATAGCTCCTGTTAAAAAAGAATACAAGTAGAGCTGAAAGAATAAGGTTTCATATATCTATTTTTCCATCGTGTTTCTGGAGAGCTTTTAATTCCCTTTTCCCCCTTAGGAATTTACAAATTTATGTTAACTGAATTGACTTCCCATAAACATCTAATGCTGGAAACAACATGAATGAAATGTACATGAAAAGAAACATCAGAGCCAAGACTTCTTTTCACCATGGTGGGTATTTCAAGGCAAAAGCAATCTGGTTGGATAATATTATCAACAACCTAATCCTGAGATAACTGTTTCCCACAGTGACTGTTCTTTTATGTTGACTGGTTAAAGTGTCTCTGATGCATAACAATGTGTTTGGAGACAGAACTGGGCTACAAATTGTTCTGCTATCCCAGTGTGTAAATATTATACAATGGGAAATCCTTAATCAGTATGCAAATGGGAGCAAATATCAATTGCTTTTTCCAATAGGTAAAGTTTTCCTTCCCACATCTGGCTGTTTGGACTGCGGTTGGCACTAAACTACAATGTACACAGTCCTTTTGACCCCAGTTTTTTCAAACACTTGTACATTAGTTGATTTACAGAGGTCACTGCACTAGATTGGAATCAGACTAGATGAGGTATACTTTTTTAAAAAAAGAAAAAAAAAGGTCTTGAACATTAAATATGTTTAAAGTCTTTGACTGAACCTGAAGATGTTTTTCAATGAGTCCACTCAGGAATTCAGGCTTGCTTTCCTCCGCCCGCCCTCCTTCCCTGCAATATATTTGCCACCTCAGTCTGGAAGCAGACATTAAGTCATGTTCACAGTTCAAATATAGAATACAGCAATTCTATGCAACTCAAAATGTTTCATAATATTTAATAAAAAGGATCTAAAATTACTCATGCTTTAATACAAAATCAATTGGAAAAACCAGATGTTTACAAGACTTCAGAAGTCTATGAGAAGAGTGGAAAACATCCTAAATTGGATAGGGGGGGTTTCCAAAAGAAGGGAGCCCCTACAGAGACCATTCACTCTTAAATCCATTCCCATCTCACCACAAAATAGAAGGACTGTCAGCAACTAACTCTCCTTCGTTTCTCAGTTTGGACAGCAGAATCTACCAGGGCAAAGGAGGATCTAAGAACCCAATGCCAAATATCAGACAAAGTAATGTAAGATTTTAAAAAAAATTGCATATAAATATTCCTTGCTTGGAAAAATGGTTTTGTAGAAAGAAGGAAATCTTTTGTGGCAACTATCTCAGTTGCCATAAAGGTTTTGAAACAACATAAAAGCTAATGCATTTCACATATCACTTGAGGATTTGATGCCTATTTTTTCCTAAAGGACTTCAAAGTATTTTATGTTTCCTCACTCCTATTTACTTTTGAAGAACCTATATATTTTAAATGCCTTTGATTGATGTTTAATTATTTGCACACTTCAAAATGTATCCCTTTGACTTATTTGAAGCTTTAATAATTATTTTCAAAATCCTGCAAAAAATATTTTAAAAAATATTTTGTGCACACTAATACTCATTTATCTGGGAATAAGCTGTATTTTTGAACAGATCTATAGAAGATTATATATTTTCAGATCTTAGTTCTCAATTTTATTCTTTATTTATAAATGATTTTATTTCACTTAATCTAATCAGAATATAAATTCTGTTTAACATCCAGAGAAATTATTATAATAGGAACACAACGTAACACACTGATATTTAAAAATATTGATCTTTAATTTCAGTAGTTCTCTCCAAAGTAAGATGTATAATTCTTATTCTGCAAGAACTGGAAATTACAATTTCTTTAATGTGCCATTATCTGATTAAATTCTAGTAATAGTTTTGGCTTAACATTTTAAAAAACAATGGTTTAATATATATTTTACTTAGGTAGATATATCATTATTGTTTATATTGATCCCTTGTGTAAATTAAAAATAAATGAAGCAAAGATTTCACGTCTCTGTGAAAGTGGATCATTTCAATGTACAGCATACAAAAATGTGAAAAGATACATGAATATTTAATGTGACAGTACTATTTGAAATACATTTTGTACAACATATACAGTTACAAACATGCTTTTAGAAATTATTGAATCACAATACATGATCTAAATTGATTGTAGTGTTAAAATTGCTACAAATGTATCAAGAACTATGGCAAGATATACATTACAATATTGATCTGTTAAGTATCTGATCACAAAAAGCCTTATCACACAGTGCATTTCCACTGGTGTAAGTGATTTTTAAGATTCAAACATGCTTGTAAGCTTTTTCAGTTAATTTTAGTTAATATTTGAGAATTTCCCATTTCAAAAATAGCCAGATTATCTAACCTGGCACTTGTTGACATGTTGTGGTTGGAAATTCAGGGATGGGAGGCCGAGATACTAAGGAATGCTGGCCTGAAAATTTTTTGAACACAATAGGAAAAAAACAAAGCCACCTGGTCTCCAAGCAATAGTGAAACTAATTAAATAATTGTGGCTTTAAGCAATCATACTATTTATCAAATACTAATTTCATTCTTGTATATTTTTAATAAGAGTGTTAAAAGATACACAAGTAAGAAACACTTAATACAGCAAAGGCTTTTACAAGGACATAATTTGTCTAACATTGCAATGTTTGCTTTCTGGCTGTTAGATTGCTCCGTTGACATGCCAAGAAAAGTGGTGAGTATACTGAACTGATGCTTCTCCAGTGCTTCTAGATAAGATCTTTTGGTTGATATTTGTTTCTTCCGAATCTCCAAGCTCCAGGAAAATCTGGTCCAACAGTTTTCTCAAGGATTTCTCTATTTCCTGATGATGGCTTATGGGATATCTCTGTAGATTATAACTATGCCATTGTCAAAATGTCATCTGGACTTCTGTGCTTATTTCTTTTTCTCAGCATTTTGAAGAAACTATAGAAAAGAAAGAACCAGACTTGATTGAAAATTGGCATACCGAGATGGTCCATACAAATATTAACATTAAATGTATGCAACTGCCAATGTAGTCAGATCATGTTAATAAATAATCGAGGAAGGCATACTTCAGGAAAACAAAATTTGTTTGTAGATTTGTAGAGGGTAATTTTTCCCTCCCTTTCAAAACAGAAACTCAGTAATACAGTGAATCAATATAAAATATGGGGAACATAGAACAGAGTTTCTTGGATTATAGCAGAACTAGAAAACACCATGAGCAAATGCAACATTAAAATGTTCAGAGTCTGCACTGCAAAATCACTCTGAAGCTTAAAATTTTACACATAGCAGCTGGCAAGTTATTTGAAATTAAGACAAGAGCTGGTATATTGGATCCATTCAATGTTGTTGTTTTTTTGCAAAATCCTAATAGGTTGATTTAGTTCTGGTCATGGGAAAAAATAGTTTTATTGTCTGTAGAACAGATTCACCACTAAGTACCTTACTAAATCATCCATAGAGATTCACAGTTATCCAGGTCCTGGTTGTCCCAAAGGTGTTTTTTCCTCCCATTTCTCATCCAAGAAGCTTCTTCAGTTCAGAATTGAAGAAGCTTCTTGAATGAGAAATAAAAGAAAGTCGAATTGGCATATTGGGATATTCTATCAAATCTGCTTGTTTGGAAATGTTTGGGGAAATATTGTGCTGGAAATAGATGTGAGATTAGATGTTACCCCATTTAATTGTTTGAAGGTGTGTTTTGCACAACCTTGTGTTATGCAGCTCATTGTTGAGAAAAAAATAAATAAGAGAAAAAAGTTGTCACTCAAATGTACTACCATTTGGAAAGCTGATTCCTATGGGAATATAGAGGAGCTGTGATCCACCTGTTTCCTTGGACCAAGTGATTAAAACCAAGCAAACAGGATACATTTGCTTCTGTATGTTTAGCCAGTAGTTAAATTGGTACTTTAGTCAAACAGAATTTTCTTTTTGTGGATGCTCAAGAGGAGCCTACAAGTCTAGCTATGCTGAAGAGAGAGCCTTGGAAGGGTAATACTGAATAAACATGTAAATTGCAATATGTCCAAAAGACTTTGCTTGTTTGTCGGGAAGAAAAGATGCATTTGGAACCCTCTGCGGTTCTAACATCTTGTCACTTCTGCTCCAGCTTAATTTCCTCTCTGTAAAAACCCCTTACTGCAGATTTATCCTTACAAGAAATATGTTCTTTATATATGGCCAGCTAAATTGCCTCTATACAATTACGTACAACTTTATTCTCCAGTGGGAATTCCATGATTTAATAAAAGAACTGGGTAAAACGGAGAAAATGATTACAGGACCTTTTGGTGCTCTGATGTACAATGCTTAAGATAAATTTTAGCCACCTGAAACTCAGAACCCATTTTAAAACCCAAACAACAAACAAAAAATGGCATTTTTATATACAGATGTGCTTTCTCTGTCCTCTTTTCTGCCATGCTAGACAGTCCATTGCAGTCAGAGGATGGAAAACATGAATAGTGAATGTGTTTTTCTGCATCTGCTGAATCTTGTTTCATATGCACTTGTACCATAATCTTTTTGGATTATACCACTACTTACTTTATGCATTTTTTGAAATATTGACAATTTCCATCCCAGGAAATTCTTAATCCTATACAAAATAAAATATAATAATCTTATATAATTTTATATAATGCTAGTATTATATAGTATTATATAATGCTAAATATAGTATTATATAATGCTAAATATAGTATTATATAATGCTAATGTAATGAACTTCATAGGAAAAAAACATCGTAAGGGATGCTCCAGTGGAATCAGTGGAATTGTGTTGATCTTCCTGTCCAGTAAGCATTTTACATTATATGTATAAGCACATAGAGAAAATATAGGATGGCAGGTATATGGTAGTTTTGTAAAAATATAATTTATTGGATTTCAGTTCCTTCTTAAGGAACAGAGGGGAATCTATTTACATTAGACTACAGATCAGGATTTTTAAGACATGTGATAAATCTGCTGTAATAAAAATGTCTACAAGAAACATCTAAATTCTTAAAATTAGACCAGTGCAATAACTGAATACGTTAGAGCTCAACTGGGTTTTTTCCATCATTAAATCTTCAATATTTTCCAAAGACATAAAATGATCAAAGCACACTAAAAATATGTTCCTTATTGTTAAAGTAGTCTAAATTAGATTCAGTCTCAATAACTTTTATGTAGACATGTAACATCTTTCTTCCTCCAAAACTCCCATTGCATCCCTTTTATTTCTAAGTAGTTAATAAGAAATATAGCCCAGAACTACATGAACTGTTGTTGGAAGTGGGACAATTTAAATATATATTAATTCTCTTAATAATCAAGTTTAAATCTATGTTACTTTTGTATGGCCTTCCCTTTTGATTCCTGACAGTTATACTCAGCTACAACCCAGCCAGTGTGAGTGTTGCAGTCTCAACGCAGCTAGAGCACTCTAGGCTGGGAACTGGGAAACTTTGCTATAATAGCCTTAACACCCGAATGATCAGTTTCAAACCATATGACCAGATTTTGTGAATGTTGTATATCTATAATACAATTTTTTAAAAAAACCAATTTAATTAAACAACTTAATTAAAGAGAGATCTAACCTAGAACTAAGGAGAAATTTCCTGGTAGTGAGAACAATCAGTAGAATAGTTTGCCTCTAGAACTTGTGTAGGTGTAGCTTCAAGATGAGACTGGACAACTATTTGTCTGGAATGGTATACAATTTCCTGTCATGGGCACAGAGTTGGATTATAGGACCTCTACAGTTCCTATTATTTTCTGTTCTAGGGTCTACAAGTGATTCCAAATTCAACTCATCTCCTTGCTGTATATGGTTTAGCTACATCTTGGAATTTCAATGAGAGAATCCAAGGACTACCAAACCATGGATTGGGGACAACTGGCCACAGACAACTCATCATGGCCAACTTGCCATGGGACAGCTCAACAATTCAATTTAGTTATTTAAAATAATCAAGAAATTAATTTTTGTCCTTCACATTTCATTTTGCCCCTCCTTTGCATTCTTTAATGATTTGATCCCACCATTTAGTATTAGTGTTACTCTTGTCCCACAGCAAAGTTGGCCACAGTGAGTTGGCTGTGGTGAGTTGACTGCAGCTAGACCCACCAAAACAGGGATCAAGCCATAACTAGCTGTAGAATCTAAGGCTGCCTTTCACTGGTTTACAACCTTGAAAGTTTAGAAATAAATTAGAAACACTGACTCTATTAAATCCTTCCTTCAGATGATGTACCACATACAAAGTGATAGCTAAGAGCATGTGCTTCTGCTCCCTGCCTCTTGTTACAAGCAAGCAGCTCCATAAATGGAACTAGCTACAAAATAGCTTTCAGTTTTACAAATAGCTGTTCTATAAATGGGTATGTAGGGAAGAGGGGGAAATCATCTAAGTGCATTTTTATCACCCAGGTCTTCAACAGTAACTCACATGCATTATATTTCAATGCACATTAAGGACTTCAGGATGTGCTGGATGTGCAGGAAAGAGATGATTGAATCACTTTTGCGGATTGGCCCAAGGCTTCTCCTTCCATCAAAATTCCACAATGTGACTACATTTTATGTGGTGAGTGAACAGACATGTAATTCCTTTGGCTAGATATTCTTCTGCTGACACCATCAGTCTCCTAATCTTCCACGAGTTGAATTTAACCCTAAGATAAGCCTAAACCTTAATTGCTTTGTTTGATCTCCTGTCATTTAAACTCTAATGGTATAACTAAACTGGATCATGGAAAAAGTAATGGACAGCTTTGAAATATATGCCTTATTCCTACTATGGGACATGATGAACAAACATTTACACCTGATAAACTAATTTTTTATTTAATAAGGTATTTATGTTTTACTTCCTTATGGAAAAAGCTCCCACTAGGGTTTGCTTTGGAATAGAAGAAATATCCACTGCCTGCCTTAATCTAAACATTTATATTGTATCAGTTAATAGGGTATACAAAAAGTGAATCAATTATCTGACCTGTTTGGGTAGGGCTAGTGAAACATTGATGGCATAGCATGTTTTGTGACCTCACAGTGATTTTCTCAATGAACAAACCCTGGACTTAAGAGCAGGAATCCATTCTCAGCTTTCTTCATCATGGACAACCCTGTCTGGAGCTGCTACAAACTGTGGTTCAGCAACTTGTCGTACCCCAGATTACTTGCTATTGAATCAGTATGATACAAGAAGCAGCTTTACCAGATCTGGGCTTCAATAATCCATAAAAAAATTGCTGGATGACACCTAGGAGGTAAAGTTGTTTGAATCATTTTGCTGCCATTCTAAGGCAGAAAAGTGATTCACTAATTCTGCAATGCAAATAAATAAGGAAAAAAAACAAATGAACAAACAAACCATGTAAACTCACATATGTACTCAGGGGGTACCAGACCAAAGGTTTCTTCTATGCCATTTTCTCCCAACCCTGTGACAGACAGGATTCAAAGGAGTAGAGGCACTGGCTAAATTCAGTGCTTGGTTTTTGTTTGGCTTTAAGTGCCTAGAAAAAGCAAACATTCCTTTAAAGATAAGTTAAAACCACTTAAAACTACTCAGAGGTGGGTCTTACTGGTTCTAAAGAGCCTTTAGGAGAAATGACAAGGATTACAACCCCTGTATTTTTTCAAAAAATTGTTTATTACAGCTAGAGTATCAAAGGCTGTGTAGTTGCCTACATATAACAAAAGAAGTTTCTAGATGCAAAGTGTTTGACCACAAGTTTTATTCATCTGTAAATGGGATGCTTCTTTGAGAAAAGAACTTAGCATTCTTTTGATCCTTGCTCTAGTATGTCCTAATTCTATCCTTCTGGACTGTTTGCATTTATATATGCTGTCACAGAATGCAGTCCTGCTTCTTTGCACTTCCCATTATTTAAGCTGCAGGACCCCAACTGGGTTCATGAGTTTAGCCTTATACATTGCTGGAATGCAATCTAAAATTTAAAGTGCTCCTAGGTCCTCATGGCAACAGCTTTTGCCAGTGACCTCTCTGAACAAAATGCCTCATGAATGGCTGTCACGGGACACAAAGAGTTGACACCTAAATTAAATGTAGGTCTATTCTGGGGACTTAGATTAGACATTAAATTTAACTACCGCTTAGCTAAATTCATAGCCATATCCAGATCTATAGTTTCAGTCTTACTGACATTGTTATAAAATTGAAACGTTGAATAGATGAACATCAGCAGATTTTGGGTTTTTTGGAACTAAAACCTGTAATGATCCAGATGCTCCTGAACTTCAAATTTCAACATCCCTCACAATCAGCATAATGACTGGGAGATTAGCAACACCCACAGAGCAAAGATTCCCAGTCTTAAAAAAAAATGTCACTTGGTTTTGACAATCTAGTATCAGGAAAATAATTAAATAAAGGACTTGCTATAACAGTATTTTCATTAACATGGTCCATGTGTTGAGGCCTTTAGAGACAATTAAGGAAAATAACAACTCTAGGAAGTGGATAAAAAGAAGCATCAATATTGTTTTGCATGATTTGTTAAATAACATGTTCATGTGTTAAGTTGCCATTCAATAACTAGCACAATATTAGTTTATTACTTAGCTTGTTAACATTGGTGCATTCCAGGAATAAAGATTCCTTTAGTGATTTAAGAGAAGATTTTAAATAAGGCTTTCCATCCCAAAATTTATTGTTTCCAAAACTGTGGGAACAATGCATGACAGATACAGCAAACTCCAAATTCAATTTCCTTGACCAAGTAGGCAAAGAAATTTACTCCTGCCTTTGATTTTTCATTTACTATCTGTTTAGAAACATGATTTAATAAGGTTGACCTTTAAAACTGCAGAGATTGTATGAAGTACGTAGCTAGAAATATTGCTGCTATATTTGTATGGCCTGAAGCTAGCATTTCATCTGTACGTGGTTACATACAAATCCTGCTCTAAGCAGACAGGAATCAAATATTTGTCCAATATCCATGTAAATCAATGCTATTATTTAAAAATCTCATATGAACTAGTATGTGAGAAATTTGTATTTCAGCATTAACAGGGGATGAGATAGTTGCAGTTTCATGGGAAAAGGGGATGAGATAGTTGTAGTTTCATTGGAACAGAAAATATTGGCCTTTGGTGAGAAGAAAGCTTCAGCAGGACAGCAGGGTTTCGAATAAGTCTCTTTCTCTGTACAGCTTCAGAGAGTGAAATAATTGACAGAGAGCCCAGTGCTACTCAATCATTTGGAACCATGCCCAGGGGTTCACATAAAACAAGAACTTTTATTGTTTTGTTCCTCCCTTTAGTTTATTCCCATCCCCACCCTACCCCCAGTCCTCCTTCCTTACTCTATTTTCAGACCAAATAAAAGCACAATGGGAGCAGCCCAAAGGAAATTGTTTGTGGTTTGGGGTCAATCAAATATTTCCTCCCCCCACAATCCATACAAAGTTTTGAAAACAGAAACGTAATTTGCAAAGAGGAATATTCTGGTAACCCAGCCACCCAGTCCTTCCAAGTGGCAACCTTAGAGGAGCAACTTTTGATGGCTGCACCCTAAAGGCACCTAGTTTCATTACCAAATGGTGTTGGTTGTTCCTTGTCTAAATTTAGTCCCAGCCTTGGGAAATACCTCAAGGGAAGGGCACTCTGGAATGAAGGGGCATGCATCTCCTGTGGGAACAGTGATGTCTGTGTAGTTTCCGTCTGTTGGCCAAGTTAGCTGGAAGACAGGAAAGAGAATATTGAGATGTCAGTATTGTGATATTAGGATTAATACAAGATATAAGCAGTCGTGACTTCAGCTTGTTATCAGAATAGAAGTATTTTAGAAGGAACATAGAATATGTCTGCTTGTTCCAAGCCCAAAGACAAATTTCCTGTTAAGATAATAGACTATCTCTGGCAAAACTCCCCTTTCAAAAGTATGGGTGTGCATGTGTATGTTTTATAAATACTTGCATATAATAAAACCATTGGTTAAGACTAGTATAATGTATAAATCCACTGGCTGTTTAAAAATATGAGCCAGCAAGCAGCTTTATTGTATAATTAATGCCTGGATGTACGTCCCATGGTGTTCAACTCCCACAAAATTTGTACAAGATGTATAACTAAAACTTTAAAGAGTAAACAGCCAGCATAATGCAATGGGATTATCTTTAGAGGATGCATGTGTGGCTGGATTGTGTTCTTTGGTTTTATTGCATGAATGAAAAAAAAACCACTGTGTAAAATAAATTCAAATATTTTTTGAAAATATAAATGGATTAAGCCTGCTAATTGTTTTGGCTTAGGTTCTAAACTTCAAGCTTTCCCAGTTTGATCCCTTCCCAGAGTGTTAGACTGAAACTCTATTAATCTCAGCCAGTATTCTGTCTGTGGATGACAGGAGACAAAATCTAATGTATGCTGGAAAGATTCAGAATGAGAAATGTTGGATTATATCCTAAGGCATGAACAGCTTCTCATCTCAATGCAGTTGGAAAAGCATTGAACAGACAGTTGTTCACAGTTGGAAAAGCAATGAGTAGATAGTTGTTCATTCTTTCTGCTTCAGCCCCCTCGTAATAATGGTCTGCCTCAGAGGGTTTTTTTTTGTAACACATGCAAAGCATATCTGAACATTTAGGAAGAATAATTAAGAAATGCTGGTGAGCCATCTAATGTGGAAAGCAAAATCCATTGCAAAGTGCTAAAAATCTTGTATGAAGACAGAAATATGCCCAGCTTTGCCTGGATGCTCATAAGCTGCTAACTTCTCCTCCTTCAAGAGAATTGTGTAATTAAAATATTTCCTTATCTTTACATAATTAATTAAAGTTTCTCTTAGGAAAACCTTACTCCTTTTGACTTTACAGTTTTGTTTTTTTTCCTTTTGGCATATGGAAATATTTTGCCATTTCTTTTGATAAATTATACCTGGGATTTCCTGGTGGTCTTCCTTCCAATGGACTGGCCACTTGTTAGCACTTTGGCCAACATTGTTAGGTGCTGCTGCCTATTGTGCCATGTTATTCAAAGAAAAGCTTCAGTCGAAATGCAATAGTTTTCCTAAAGCCATTGGACATGCTGTACTTACTTTCAAGAATATAGAGATGCATGAACAATTGCTTGAACTTTTTGATATTTTTCTAGGCTTGAAATTAAGCCAAGAATAATTCCATCACACCATATTCAAGCATTTTTCAAATGCTAACTGAGCTATACAAATAATGGGGCAATTTGATCCAACATCATGTAGAACATGAATTCACATCATATTTGTTGCTGCTCTGGCCTTTGTAGCTTGGCCTTGTATCTAGAGTGTCTGCAAGGCATGTGATACTCTTAAAAAAAAAATAGGCAGGGCTTCTATTGCACTGTTGTGGCTGCCATCTTACCTTTTTTATTGCATTCTGAGGACAGCAAGAGAGCCACTGTTATAATTCTTCAACCCTCTGGACAGTTACAGGTGCAGTGATATAGGTGACATGTGAATGTCTATAGTTCTATTTATCTATCTATCTATCGATCGATCGATCTATCTATCAATCTATCAATCTATCAATTTATCAATCTATCTATCTATCTATCTATCTATCTATCTATCTATCTATCTATCTATCTATCTATCTATCTATCTATCTATGCTCTCCACACACACACACACACACACACACACACATGCATACATAGACTAAAGGGCTCTTTTTTCTCCTCTTACACGTTAAGAAAACTATTTTGCTGGATACCAACTGCCAAATAACTTATGGATAATATGTTCCTTTGAAAAACAGGGAAAAGTTTTGTAACATCCCATAATCATTTACAGCTACCAGTATTGAATATTTGATGGAGCACAAACCACTTCATCAGATCTATGGGGAACTATCTTAAAAGAACATGCATATATGGCTCTGCTTTTTCTGTAGGAAAACAAACAAACAAACTTGGTTGGCCTACAGTGGAATACTTTTAATGTGTGCATGATATGGGGTGTGGTAGTAATAATAGTTAAATATCCTTTCCCGCACCCCGTTCCAGCCTTGTTGCTACTTTCAGCCAAAGAGAACTGGAAATGTAAGTTGTCACCAGCTGGCATTGTGTTTCCCTGCAACCTCAAGGGTGCAACTTCAAACTCCCGTTTTATTTAGAGTTTTCATGAGACCACGCCAGACTCAGTGCTGTAGGATTGTTAAAACTCCCCTCTGAAAAGTCAATTGACTGTTGATTAAAAAAAAAAAAAAAAAAAGCTGGAAAGTCAGCTGAGAGAGCTAGCTTATTCTGTCAGACAATCCATATAGCTGAACCATATTACCTTTGCCTGGTTGTTGTTGTTATTATCATTATTATTATTATTGTTATTATTATCGTTATCGTTACTGTTGTTGCTGTTGCTGTTATATTATTATTGTTGTTGTTATTATTTATTGCTTTGTTGAGATGAGAGCAATAGAAATCAAGAGAGTGAATTTGGATAAGCAAAAAAATAAAATAAAACGAAAGGCTCAAACCAAGTCACTTTCTCACTGATATTGGCCAGCCTAATAGGGTTAAGCCACCCTAGGAAGCAGGCCTGGGAGATATTATATGAAGAACACAAGTAATTTCCCATCAGTATTAGAAAACTTGCAAGACACTTTAAAAAGAAAATGTGAACATTTGTATACGTTCCCTTAAAGGTTCCTGGCAGAAAAATCACTGAATGTATATTGCCATTAAGGGAACTAAGGTATTTTCGTTCAAAGCTCCATTTTCATAAGATAGCAACCGAGTTTTAAAGATGAGCAAGGATCTAAACCCGACCGTCTCCAGTTCTGGTGCGAGTTTCATTTTGACAAGGAGACGAAATTAACCAGCTTGAGCAAATCTAACCTCTCGTACCTTAAAACCCCCACCAGGCAGGTATAAGAGGTGGCCCAGATGCTCGGGACGGTTGCTAAAATTTGCCACCGTCCAACCAGCAAAAAACAAAACAAAACAACCCCCTCCCCCCCCTCCCCAAAAGCAAGCAGAAGTGGACAGGAGGAGTCTCTCTGCCGGAGCGCAGGAGAGAAAGAAGCACCGGCTACGATCTCCTCTTATTCTCCCGTTGACCGNGCGGAGGGGGGGGGAGAGAGAGAGCCAGGCAAGAAACCCCACTCCCCACCCTGCACCCCAAATCTTACCTGGCCTCTGTCCGTTGGCCAGAAGTAGCCCCGTCAGCAGCAAAACCCAGCTGAAAAGGAGCTGCGGGAATCTCATGTCGGTGGATGGGGCGCACGCTCCTTTGAAGCCCGCTTCTCAGCGCAGGAGCCGCTTGCAGTGGTCGGTCTCTCTTGGCTTGGCTCGCATCCTCTGAATGACAAGCCTTTGCCCGGGAGCTTCTTCTTGCCTTCCCCAGTAAGGTTAATGACCGCAGGAGGCAAGGCTACTGGTTGTGGTCAGTGCCTCTTCCTCCTCCCCTCTCCTCCTCCTCCTCCTCCTCCTCCTGGGTCCCCTGCTCTGCCTCTTTCTTTTATCACTTCCCTCCTTCAATTCCCTAAGCNCCTCCTCCTCCTCCTCCTCCTCCTGGGTCCCCTGCTCTGCCTCTTTCTTTTATCACTTCCCTCCTTCAATTCCCTAAGCAAACAACAGGAAGGAAAACCTGTGTGGAACTGGAGATCCCTCACCACCACCCCGGCCCCCCCAGCAACGATCCAAACTTGCTTCCCGATTCAGTCCAGGAAGAATAAATCTATGCCCCCTCCTCCCTCACTCTCCGGCTACTGGTTTCCTCCTCCTCCCATTTGCAGATGTTTATGCTTTTGCTGTTTGGCCCATCTCTGTCCTGTATGCAAACGAGGCAGGGGAGTGATGGAAAGTCCTGTCTTTTGTTTGGCACTGAAAGGCAAGGCTTAAGACACCCCTCTCCCCCCACCCAAAAAAAAAAGAATTGTGGGCCCCTCAATTCTTCCCTACTGGAGAGTCCTTATCAACGAGCTTGCAAAGTGCTAAAGCTGTGCCTTTTGTGGCAGCAAGGTGGGTTTTTTTTTAAGGAGCCTGATTGAAAGGTATTTAGTTTCTGGAGATCTGAACAAGATTTAAGAGATGGAGTTATTCCTTTGCAGAGCCAGCCATAAAGTAGAAAGAACAAAGTGATGCGCCCTTGAATTCATGCTTCAACTTAGTGAAAGTGCAATTTAGTTTAGGGCTTTGTTACATTAATGGTGACCCGAGTCTAAATTCTTTAAAAATTCAACGAGCATGCCTCAGGGGATGTATCTGCTTGAAAGCATCCTTTTGAAACTGGTAAAACGACACAGATGCAAACGTCCAGAGTTGACCTGCTGAAATTATGTGTTGTTCCATGATTGTACATGCTTACTGGTAGTTTTGATAAGTAAGCTTGCTCAGAGTCACCAGTTCAACCATGAGTAGGGCAGCAAAGTAAAATTTGACAGACAGACCAGACAAGGCAAGGCTATTTGAGTTGGAATTCCTGACATATACACTATTATTCCCACGTGTCATTTATGTACGATTAGAATTAATATATATACATACATTACATACACAGTAGCATACCTCGAACTTACAGTACTGATAGATAACATACTGAGATATATCAGTATATATATATATATATATACTTTATATATTTTTTCTGAGGTTTGCGCGAGTATTTGTTATTGGGTGGCGGTGGGATCTTTGGTTATTTGGGTTTTCTCACCCGAAGAGATTGCGAAGTATGCGAGCAAGAGCGTTTCGATTGGAAGTCTCATTTCATCGAATGCGCTTCAGGCTTGTTTCTCAGCTCTTGTGCTGTGCCTCTCCTGAGAAGCACAGAGGCTGGAAGAAGGGGAGCAAGCCGATAGGGAAAAGAAAAGAGACATACCAAAGGCCTTGATGGAATGGTTTTGAGAAGTGGCCTAGATACTTCAGAGATTCTACGCGGGGAGAAAACTTGCGAATAACCAAAGATCCATATATAGGTAGTATATATAGTATTATATATATATATAGTGAGTATATGATAGTATATATAGTATATATAGTATATTTATTAATTTTAAGGCTTTCGGCGGATGACTAGCATGTGTCTGTTGTAGCTTCCTTGGTGGGTACTATCCATCGTCAGTTGTAAGTGACTGTTAAGGGTGTGTAGCAATGTTTCAGCAGAATGCTCATCTTGCCATCCATCAGACTTCTGTATGGAAGTGTTGTGTCTCACAGTTCCTTGCTGTTGTCGAATATTGTGAGGCTGGGTCTGTGATTCCTGGGATGTGCTATTAGGAACCTGCTGGTCTGTGTTCATCCATTGGAGCTTGGAAGTGTTTGAAGTTGATTGGGTTGTTTCTGGTTTGCTTTCGTGTCTGTTGTGCTTTGTTGGCTGGCAACACTTGTATTGGGTGGGCTTCAACTGCACTTGCTCTCTTTTGAGCTTTCAGTGATGCCCGTGAAAGGACGGCTGCGTATTATCATCAGCTAAAGCTGGGGTTTCACCTGGGGTGCTGGTGGCGGGGTGTTTGGAAGTTTGGAAGCTATGAGAGAGGGAGTCTGTTTTGTTGGCCGGAGGATGTTTGCCTGGGCCTGCTGGGTGTGGAGGGATCTTGTCTATTTGAGAGTGCAGGCTCCCAAATGATGCAGGTCTGCTGGAATCCATCTCTTCTATGTTTCATGTAGCTGTCAGGTCTTTTTCAATCCCTCTATGGCTTCTCAGATGAGTTCTGTGGTGTGGGGTTTTCTATAATGTGCTGGGGTTTGAGTAGTGTGCAATTGATTTGTGTTGTGAGACCTGTGGGGTTTTCAGGTGTGTGATGTTGAGGCACGAGTGTGTTAACCAGCGCTTTTTTACTGCAAGCTTTTGTTGTCTGTTCACTAGGCGGGTACATTATTCTTCTAAGTGCGTCTGTCCAATGATATGCGTGGCCGGGTCGATCGCATGTTTTAAAGCAGGGGAACTTCGTATAGTCTGCCTATGGTTTTTCCCAGCGTTCAATTGTTGTCCTTTGGGGGGGGGGGTTCCTTCAGGATGGCTGGCTATTTTTTTTTGTCGTTTGAGAAGGCAAAGTCCTTGAGTAGTGGATGAGCCGCATGTGGTGAGTAATCATATACTGATTTATTCTGTAGTACATCTTATGTACGGCATGAGAACAGTGTTCGCCAAAGGCTAGTGCACTAGTTGCGTCTTCGTAGGTCTGTCGTGGTTATTGTTCTTGGGTGTGTTTTTTGTGGATCAAGCTGGGGGTGATGTTTGATGTTTTTGTGGAAAGCCGTTGGCTGTCAAATACTGTATCAGAGTGAACAGGGGTGCATTAGGGTTCGAGTCCTTTAATGGTGGTGTCTTGATCTGCCACGGCGTTTTGGGTTCTGGTCAATTAGTGTCTTCGGCCAAGAATTTAATCCTGCTGGTGGGTGGTGTGTGGGATTGGGGGTGTGGAGGAGGCGGGGTTCGGTGGGTAGGTGTGTTTTCTTTCTGTGGGTATTAATGCGTGGCTGGTGTCTTCCAGGGTGTGTCCGTCGTGTTCTTTATTTTTGTAATGAGATTAGTACATCTAGGTAATGTATGGTGTGATGTTGTGTTTATTTCCGTGGTGTCCATGGTGAACTTGATTTTGGGGGTGATGTGTTGTTTAGGGTGTGTTAGGGAAATTAGTATATAAGGTTTTTCCTTTTCCATGGGGCCAAATCACAGGGAATGTTTGGGTCATCGATGGATTCTTAGCCATATTTGGGTTTGTGGGTGGCATTGAGCCAGGGCTCTGATTTGAAAGATCATTCTGTATGAACAGGTTTGGAATGACCGGGGGTAGACGCGAGTGGTGATCCCAGTAGGGCTCCTTCAAATGTTTTGTGTGATCTTTGTCCTTGTGGATATGAAATAATGTGGTTGATTAGGCTAGGTGTTCTGTTAGTTCCATGAAGGTCTTTAGCCTGGTTGGGGTATTTTGATGTGATATTTTTGATGATTTCAGAGTTTTCTTTAGTCGGACTTTAGGAGTGAAGACAGGATCGAAACGCTACGTCGGAAACTTTACAAGCAGATCTTTTGTCGTATTATTTGTACGTGTTAAAGATCTTTGATTATGTGTCAATTAGAATGAGGGGTGTATGGGTATTGTGCGTCATTGAAGCTGCGGTTATCAGCAATGGGGTCTGTTATGATTGTCTTGCGTAGGTATTTAGGTACGGTTTTGTAAGTAAGTCGTGATCCTATGGAGCTAGACTATTGGTCTGAGAGGTGATGCCATTCTTTGTAGTACTTTCTGGGAGGGCGTCGGTATAATGGTGGGGCATCTAGAGATTTTCTGACTTCGGAGTGATCGTCGGTGGAATTTCATTTACTTATGTGGGTGGTTATGAAAGTAGAAAATTTAAAACTGACGGCTGTGATAGCCGTGACCATAATACGAACTCAATACAGAAGCCTGATTGATGGCAGATGATGATGTACTGTTGAAAAGCGCTTGGCCTTACACAGCTGACGACTTTAAAAGCACGTAACAAATGACGTGGATAATATCCGAAGGAAGGGCTGAAGGCAGGCACACAGCACACACACACGACACGAACAGCACACTGAATTACAGTGACAGGGTACTGAATTACATGACCAGATCACATAACATATGACATACATACATCATCATATACATACATACTCATAGTTGGTATTCAGAGATGAGTTCGGACAGTGTATTTTCCCACGTGCATTATAGTTAGTGCTTTAAGTTGTAGGCAGACGTGTGCCGCAGAGAGATCTCATCTGCCATCATCAGGCTTCTGTGAGTAGTGTGTCCATATCTGTGAGAGTCAGAGCTTTGCAACAGCAGGCCTTTTCATTTAATAGTTGGGGCTAGCCTTTAGCCTGCTGTGCCAGAATGGTTATTGGGGTTTTATTTCATCTCTGATTGGTTGGGGAGTCGGGTTGGTGCTGCTAGTTTTATTATGGTCTTGAGGTTTGCCTGCTGTGTTCTGCTTGATTGTGTTTCTAAATATCGTTCTGTCTGTTTTTGTAGCTTTTATTTGTCTTGG
Source organism: Laticauda laticaudata (assembly GCA_004320025.1). NCBI lineage: Eukaryota > Metazoa > Chordata > Lepidosauria > Squamata > Elapidae > Laticauda > Laticauda laticaudata. The sequence continues at coordinate 2,597 of BHFT01047465.1, read as the reverse complement.
AGTTGGCTGGCACATTGTGTTTGCCTGTATTGAGGCTTTTAGTCAGCTGACTTTCGGATAAATCGGGACGGTTATCATTTTATCAGGACAGTTTAAGTTTCATTCTGGATGCCTGGTTGGGGGTGTGTTGAGCTGGAGGTTATCAGTGGAGTCTGTTTGTTGTCCCGAGGGTTGTTTTTCTGGCTGTGTGGTGGTGGAGATTTTTTGTTTGAGGAGTGCAGGCTTCCAGGATAATATGACAGTCTGGTGGAGATCAGTCTTCTATTTCATGCTTTCGGAGGTCTTTTTTTCAATCTCTATGGCCTTTCTCTGCGATAAGTTTGTGGCTAGGGGGTTTTGTATAGTGGGTCTAAGGTTTTGGTGGCCATTGAACTTGGCATGCTATGTACTGTGGTCTTTCAGAATGTGTTGACTAGTTGGGTGAAGTGTGTTCCAGCCGTTTTTACGCATCCGTGAAACAGAAACTGGAAATGGCTCGTAGAACTCAGGAATCAAGCTCCACAGAAAGAAGTTCCAACTCGATCAGGTTAAACAAAGACCCTCCTAATTCTACACACCTATCGGAAAGTTTGAACAACAAAATCTACCGCTCTACTTTGGGGACTGAAGATGTAGATAAAACAGCTGTACAACATTGGAGAGCGAAACTGAAGACCACTGTACGAAAAAGAAGACTTCCTCGAAGAAACTAAAGGAAATTATAGAACATGGACAAGAAGAACCGCCCAACAACTTCACAGAACACACACCGTGAAACAATTAGTGATAGCGCTGTTTCCAATGGAGAACTCACAGAAACGAAACAGGATGTCCAAACCAAAGGATTCAATTATGGCGCTCATATCAATACCCTAAAAAAAAATCCCGACAGAGATCCATCATAGTTGTGAAGTGGATCCATTCCAAACTAAAGTAAAAATTTAGCAGATGAAGCTGATAGAAGTATGACACCGGTCGACCTAACAGTCCTATGCACAAGCAAAACTACCCACAGAGAAGCAACTTGCACAGAAGAGAGTAAAACTGAAAAGTCCCTAATTTCTAGCCTTAAGGAACAACTAGCAGATAAGTCAAACTTCCAGCAGAATAAGAGGTAGGAATGCCCACAGGTATAGATGAATGTTAGAAAGAGACTATAAACAAAAGTTGACGAGGACGTATTCCGGAGACTCCACATATTAAACCCTTAAACATACGGACTGGCAGACAACACGCATCTGAAATAATAAGAGAAAATGGTATAACCAGCCACTAGATGACGCAAAGAGATTCACAGCAACAATCATGCTTCCCAAGAGAAATAATCTTCCAGATGCCCAAACCTATACGGGTCTTCCAATACTACAAAAGTACAAAAGAAGGCATCCTTCCTCACACCCGATTGAGAGTCAGCTCAAGAAGGAGCCCACTCTCAAAAACGCTAGCAAGAGGAGGCCACAGCCCCATCGTGAAAACAGCAAGTTTCACTGGGGCGAGGCGTGTACAAAACACTTATACCACTCTTGGAAGAATGATCAGAAGATCTACATGTGGACAATAGAAGATATCTGGGCTTGTTTTAAGTTTCTGGACGGTGGTTTCGAACTGATTGTCACAGGTCGGGTCCGACAAAAGAAACTCTCGAAATCATCAAAAATAGATGATCAAGCCACCAAACATCCTCATTGAAGCGTAGAGGGGAATCACTGGGCTTAACCAAAGCACAGTAGTGTCACTCAAAGAGCCAAGATACAGAGCAGATGTGATAGGAAGCCCGCTGATGCGGGATCACCACTGTCAGCCGTCAGTTGGCAAACCTGTTCATGGGAAGAATTCGAATCCGAGATGCCCGAGCGTAATGCCACCCAGCAAAAGCCAAACTATGGGTTAAGAAACTTGATGGGCACAGTTTGTGATGTGTGCGCCCATGCGGAAAGAAAAACTCTAAAGCAAGTTTCCTAACACGCTAACAGCACAAGCCCGGAAAATCAAGTTCGACGCAGGTGGAACGGAAACAAGACATAACAACCACCGATTCCTAGATTACTAGATCTACCAAAAGACATCATGGCAGCACTAGGACACACCATGGATGGTCAGAAGGAAGAACACACACACTGCTACCCGACGCCCAAGATTCCACGCAGCGCCACCCAGCACAGAATAAGCTTCCTGGTGGCGCAGAGAGCACGAATCACCGAGAAGCCAAACACTGGAGACAAGACACAGGCATAGATAGACTACACTAGTGCACCCGTGATGAAGGGTACTGACATGGTAACGGCTTCACAAAAGCAAAGAACCGGGCTTGAATCCACGAAAACAACACTGAACGATAATGGAAGACGAGAAAAGATAAACAGTCATGAACACGGGGGTGTCGCTGCCCGTAGCATAAGAGGTACTGAGCAGACAAAATCAGTTAAGCATGTACTACACAGGCATCACATCAAGACTGCCTTCAAAACAGACAAGAAATAGCAGGCCATCCTAAGAACCCCAAAATAAAATTAGACCTGGAAAAATCAAGGGTTATATGAAGTCCCGTGTGCATCATGCCGGCCCACATTAACAGTTGGACAGGGACCAATAAAAATAAAGTACCAATCTCTCTCGTG
>BHFT01047463.1:0-10218 GCA_004320025.1 Laticauda laticaudata | reverse complement strand
TGATGTGGGATAATACCCGAAGGAAGCTGAACAGCACGCACACACACACACACACACACACATATATATATATGTATGTATATATGCCTCTGAATATTTTGAATAGCACTTTCAAATTTTACAAGTGGGACTTGGTTTTAGAATAGATTATATTTGCGACAGCAGTTCCTTGAGTTTATTTTTTGCCAGAATTCCTCTTTTGCAATGAATGTTTTAATTCATTTCCCCTCTACAAAGAGAATCAAAATATTTATCGGGAAAATACTGATTTGCTGTAGATTTTGCTGGTATACTGAAGGAATTCCAGATAACAGACCTTCAAAAGAGCCATTGATTACTTTATGCCATCATGGCATTCAACAGGCAGTTATGAGACAAGTGTATATATTTACATAACCAATGCTGATATTGTTTTCCAGAGAAGGTTATTTTGTGTTTTCTTATGCTCTATTTCAAAGGCTTATAGTTTTTGATGTTTCAAAACTGATAGTTGTCACGACCTTCATTCAAAATTAAATCAAGGAGCAGTAACATGACAAGTGTATGCATGTGTGTGTGAGAGAGAGACCAAACAATGAATAATGAGGGGGGGGAGTAATAATTACAGTTTCCTTCAATTTATTTTAGGAAAAAAATATAATTATTACATTTAATAAGGAAAGAAAGGCTGCTAGAAGGGGAGGGAAGGAGGGAGGGGGGAGAGATACCGAGCAATAGAGAGAGAGAGCACCAATCAGTGATTTTTGCTCACTCTCTCTTTCTCCCTCTCCCCCACCCTCTTTCTCTCTTTCGACAATACACACATATTACTTTGCAACCTCTTTGGCTGCTAAGCAAAGCGGGGGTGTAAAAGTTCTGGCTTAATTAGATATAGATAGTCCTCACTTAACAACCACTTTCAGGCCTGAAATTCTGTTCATAACCATTGGGTTCACTATGCAGGTCAGCATAGGAGCTGATTCAATTTTACAACCATTTTTACGACTGAAATATGTATAAAACAAATCACTATGGTCATTAAGTGAATCATGTGGTTGTTAATAACCATGTGGTCATTAAGCAAATCATTATTCTGAATGGGTAGTTTTTGCCAAAACCCAGCAAACCAAATCACTGCACCCGAGAGTGATTTCTCATCATGTGAGAACAAGAATTATGTTAAAGCAACATTTCCTCAAGGGTACATTTTCATAATACATAAGTGGAGGAGATAGCTGCTGGTATACTGGTGTACCACTTATGTACTCCCTATGTTTCCTTTCCTCCAAGTTGACATCTGCAGGGTCTACTCAGCTCATATAGAATGATTTACCTTGCATCCTTGGGCTGTGCAATAGAATGCATATTCTCATATCATCTGCATTCTGGTGATAGAAACACTTTGGATTCACTTATCCTACTCAATTTGCCACTTTTCTGGTAGATTACAATTCCCATGATACTAAATTATTCCATAACCCAGAAAATGCTGGGTGGAAAGTATGACAGTTGTGATGAAATACATTTAAGGACACACTGTTGGGAAACTGATATCTATTTATAGTGGATAATATTGTTTGAGGGTATTGTTGAATTAGAGAGAAGGGGATGGAAAGGTGGAGAAGAGAGAAATTAAGTACACATAGGAAGCAAACAAGAAGAAGGAGAAGAAGAAATGAGAAATCCTATTTTCTAACCCTTCTATGCTCTGCAAACAGCTTTTGTGATTTCTACAACTTTACTAAATTCTTAATAATAATTTTTCTGTAATCATGAGATCCAGATATTTCAGTTTTTATCAAATAAAAGCTGAGGTTATATTAGACTTTACAATAAGATGCATTTTTATATTCATCATCCTGACTGCAAGTAGTATTTCAAAGGATAAGATTTATGTAGGTTTCTACTGGTTTTCATTGATACTATAGTGTTTTATAAGTTCCCGCAAAGTTCTTTGAAAGTATTCATAATATATGGGAAGCAAAATTGTACAAAAATATAGAACAGTCATAATAAATCACAAAAAGACATAAATTGTTAAGAATGACAGATCTAAAAATTTAAAAAGCCAATATCACAGCCCAGGCTATCTTCAATAACTCCTATAATAAAAAGGTAACAAATCTTTTAAAATGTTTATCTTACAATGGCAGTCACAAGGCATCAGGCAAATTCTGTACAACCACTTGGAGTGGTTGTACATTCTACAACCACTTGGAGTGCCTGTATAGTTGTGAAAAACCCTCAGCAACACAGCATAGAGAAGGAGGTAGGTTGATATTGCTATTGAGAAAAGAAATGTGTTCTTTCATTTTATATTTTTTGTGTACTACTCTAGACAATATGATTGAAAGATAATTAAAGCTTTCTTTAATAATTTAAAAAAAAATCTCACATATTGGAAATTCTAATTTATGGAATAAATAGGCATGCTTGCATAATGTCAATTGGTTATAGAAATGATAATCTTAATGTATTTGTGTTAATGTCAATGAATTCATTCATTTTATTTACAAAATTTATAGCCTGCCTCACTCCTGACAGAATCTAAGCAAGGTTCAACAAAGTCCAGAAAAATGCATTAAAACATATCTAAATGCTAACAGTAAACAGACAAGTTTTCAAGTATTATTCTGTCTCTCTTGTCATATGAAAACTTGTTTGAATCAAAAGACTGTCAAAACCCATAATATTCTGACTTGTAAATGCTAATGCTAATTTAAAAAAAAAATGATTTGGAGTCAGCTTGGGTTGGGATAGGCTTTCAAATAAACAAAAACTAGTTAAAGCTGAAGCTGTTTCTTTCTTGAGCAATGTCTGAGGTAGGTTTTTTTGCAATAAAAAGGTAAATTTTAACTCATGGTCGTGGGGAAGTCAAACTTGTCAAATAAAATCACTGAGTAGTAATTACACATGACCGAAGATTATTCTTCAATTTAATATAGTCCTTGCATTCAGGCTTCAGAAAGAGAGCAAGAATAAAATAATGTATTGTATGCTTTTCTTAATAAATCCAACGGAAGAAAATATACATAACCCAGGGTTGAGCTGTGGAGTCCTTGGTGTTCTCTGAGTTTGGTTATGTGCATGCAGATGTTAATCAACTAGATTATCAAACTAGATAACTGATGATGTCACCTAACTGGGTAATGAAATATCTGCAAGCGAACAACCAAGCCTCAAAGAGCACCAATGACTCCATATTTAATAAACACAATTTAAAATAAAAACAGTTATACTTTGCTTCTAAGGAAAGGAATTGTTTTTGGAATGTGTAGCAGGTAAATAGAAATCAGATGTGTTGGGTTAGTACATGGAAATCAGCATGGCTAACTATTGACTATATGCCTGAAGGTGGCTCAGAGGGGTTCAGGTTTTATCCTCAGACATGAACACATTTATCAAAATTTGAATAATACTACTAATAAAAAGTTTTTAGCAACTTTTAAATAGTCAAAGAAATGAAAATACATTCAACAGTGCAATTAAAAAACATTTTATTGATGAAATAAACCAACTAGAAGATATGAATGCTAATAAAATCAGAAGAGATTATACAGAATAGTGACTAAATGAGTAATGTTTGAAGAAACTGAAAATATATCTATGAACAGTTAATATAACTCAGTCTTTAATATATTATTAAATCTAGCTATGTAAATCATCTATTGCTGCCTCTTTTTGTTTTGATATGTGTTATTTCAGTACAAGGATATTATATATAATACACTTAGATTCTTAATATCCTATTAATTAGAAACCTTAGAGTATTGAATGTAGATAAGAGAAGAAAATGGATATTCATTCACTGATGTTATGAAAGTTAAGTATTGGGGTTATTTCACATTTTTCTTCAAAATTAAATATAAAGTTGGAAATGAAATTTTAAAAATGAAGGAAGAATATTCATCAGGTATCTACACTATGCTACTAAATACACCATGCTCTCATTGTTATGAACTTTAACTGGGCATCACTTGCCCAGTTAAAGAAAATCCTAAATCCAATCTTTGGGCAAAGACTGTATGACATCTCTTTCCATCATGCTGCAATTTTGAAAAATTCTACTAATAACTATTTATCTAAAAAACACCACCAAACGTGTAAATATTGTGTCCAGAAACCTATTTTCAAAGAGTTCCAGCAAGTTCTGTAGACTGAAGGTAGAAGTGGAAAGGTAGATCTCAATGGTAACTGAACTGTACAAAAAGTGACCAGACTCAGATAAAAGATGCACTGAAAGAACATTGGCTTGAACTGTATAAAATAAAGGCAGGATATTGGTAAATAAATAAATATTTAATAGTATTATTCTTTGTTGCCACAAAAAAGATTTTTGGGAATAATGTAAACTGAATAACAGTTGGATTACAAATTTCAAATATTGAACTTTATATCATACAAAAAACAAATAACCTGGTCTCCCATTAGGGTGATATTTAAGTTCTTCTGCATTGTCTCTGTGTGCTCCTATATCCAAAATGCTTGCAAGTTTGTTTTTTGACATTAATATTTTATCAGTCATGGCTATAAACTGATTTGTTAGGGCAGGCTATTTCTGGAATAACTTAAAGTGAGTTGGAAACTCTGCACAGTTCTAATAAAAATATACATATTTATTTCACAACTAGAAATAGAAGCGTAAATCCATATCAGAAAAAAACATTGAAATTGTTTGGTGCTTTAACCTAATGTGTAAAATCGAAACCTGATTCAGTTGCTCTGCTAGAAAATATTATATATTAAATATATATATTAAAAGATTGGTATCCATGCATGTACAAATAAGGAGGGACCAGGAAATATTGTTGCACCACAAATTCTGCAGAAGGCTATTCATGTTGCTTTATTGAGCTTTTCTTGTTTNGCTTTTCTTGTTTCTTGTTCCTGCTTTTTAATATATTAGCTTTTGGAATAGAAGATGGCAGAAGAAGACTTACGGAATTACTGTATATTACTGAAGAGCCCATCTTATGGTCTATGTGTCTGAGTTGAAAAAGAGAGTATTCTTCATTTGAAAGGGAGAAGCTGTTAGGAAATCCAATCCAGATGCTTAGCACTTGTTAGAGTGAAAATGATGGTAGTAGTGATGTTAAGGCATTCAGACAAGCTTAGCCTGCTATAAAAGTCCTCCTTTAACAAAGCTCTTTTATAGGTAGTAATTAAGCAAGACATCATGTGAACATGACTTCCAAGCTTCCTTACTAGCTGCCCCATTGATTTGCTTGCTGGAAGCCAATTGAGAAGATCATAAATGGCAATCACGTGACCATGGTAGGCTGCAACCATCATAAATGCACAACAGTTGCAAGTGCTTGAGTCATAATGATGTGACTATGGAGACACTGTGACAATTGTATGTGCAAGTACTGGTTTTAATTTTACAGCATGGTTGTAATTTTGAATGGTTGCTTAAAACAAGATCATAAGTCAAGGACAATATGTGCACTGCCCATAATAGCTTATAAAAAGCAAGGGAGGTATAGGTTCATATTTTTAGCAACAACATTTTCATAAAAAGGGAAAGCTATTAATATAAGGTTTCCACTTAAGAGGAGGCTTGTAGATGCAGGCTTGTAGATACAGGTCTTCATGCATATCTTCTACAGAATTTATTATTGAATTTGTTGAATTGCATGTTGGTGTGAGATGAAAAGGCACTTTCTAACTTTGGAAGCAACTGCTACACAACACAACACCTGCTAAAAACAAATTTCTGAGAGGAAGATTAAGCTACAGCTTGAAAACAGAGTTGACAAAGCACCACCAATGAAAATATATCAGTAATTTGAGTGCACAAGTAGCATTGTACCCAAACAGAAAGTCTTTTTGTGTACATCACATATACCACAAGCTGATGAAAATTAGAGCCATAGCATCACACCATTGACATTATACAATTTCCTTGGCTCTGTGTTACAGAATAGTCTCAAAATTGAAGTCTATGCTCTTAAGGAATTTTATACAATAAGAATTCTGGCTCCTAAGGCATAAACTTCACCTCTGCAAATGAACTGCACTCAACACATGGATGTCTCAAGGTGGAAGAACAAACAGTATTCAAGATAGAATCTACTGCCATTTGTATTTGTGTGATTTCTTTATATCAGGGGTATCAAACTTGATTTCATTGAGGGCTGCATCAGCATTGTGTTTGATCTCGGTGTATGTATGTATGTATGTGTGGCTAGGATGGGCATGGTCAGCTTGACATCACTTGTGTTGGGGGCACTTGTGGTGGGCCAGGCAGGGCTGGGGGGGGGATCCTTGTCTCTAGTGGAAGAAAGCTAGACCTGGTCTAGCTTTGTCTTTCAGAGGAGCCTTGATGTCTGCTGGTAGCCACATGCTAAGGCAGAACTTTCCTTCCTTCCTTCCTTCCTTCCTTCCTTCCTTCCTTCCTTCCTTCCTTCCTTCCTTCCTTCCTTCCTTTTCTTTTCAGCACATTACCAATTTATGCCTTTTCCTACTTTAATAAAGTTTGGTGTCTATTTTGCTTTCGCTTCCTTGTTTAAATTCTTTTCTTGTTTTCAAACAACTAAGACAAATGGATTGGAGTTACTGATTAAGCATAAGAGTATGCTTCTCAATTGTATGTTTTGATAAGCAGAGGTAATGAAAAAGAGGAACTATCAAGATTAGTGTGTGCATTTGAACCACTGCCGTTATTGACCTGAACTTCTAAAGATTTTCAGGAAGGTGTAAAGTTGATAATAATGTTTTAATGTGTTTATGATTTCTTCTGAAGCATCTGTTCTTTTTTCTCTCTGTTTCTACCTGTTTGGGTTATAGGAGAAAAAATAGATTAACACAGCCATGGTTCTTAAACAATATATGAATTAAACTTAAAAATGTATCTGATGGGTATGCTAGACCTAACAATATTCTATCAATTATAATATTTCAATAGTCTGGAAATGGGGTATCTAGAATCATGCATATTGCTCAAAGTGTGTTCTCATTAATGCAGAGTAGAGGGGAATGAGAACTTAGTTAAACTTGATGTCTTTTAATGATTCTTTTAATGCAGCCCAGAACAGCATTCATCCTTTGCTAAATTCCTTTAACAATATTCAGAATGACAGAACAAGGCTACAGTCTAATCAGAACAGGCTAGAACATGGGTCTCAAACCTTGGCTACTTTAAGCCTGGAGAACAGCTTTGCTGGCTGGGGAATTCTGGGAGTTGAAGTCCTCCAGGATTAAAGTGGCCAAGGTTGGAGACCCCTGGGTTAGAAGACTAGGCAGGGAGGAATCATATTACATAAGAAAACAGCCCATCAATCCTGTAATGCGGGTTAAGAAAAATGTTGAATGGTTCTGGCTCCAAAAGAGATCTCTGAAGAACCTCACTGATTACAGCATTTCTTTTGCCACTTATTAAGTTACCTTAAGAAGAAGGTGGGGTTTGCTTCACATGTCCTGCTTTTCAGAAAGTCATGCTGGCTCTTAGCAGCTATAGCACAATCTTCAATATGTTTCCAGGTATGATAGATGATAATATAGATGAATATGAGAGAGGAAGAGATAAAGAGAGGGAGGGAAGGAGGAAGAGAAGATGAAGATAATAGAGGTGATAGATGATAGATAGATAGATAGATAGATAGATAGATAGATAGATAGATAGATAGATAGATAGATAGATAGATAGATCAGGTGGTGGGCAGGCAGGCAGGCAGGCAGACAGACATCAGCCTATTTTGCAAACCAGACAATAGTCCCATTTTTTGACAACATGTCATATACTAAAATCTGGCAATGTGGTTAGAGCAGATTCCAGGAGAGGTTTCTTTTTTTTAAGACAAGCAGTCAACAAGAGAAAGGACACAGACACTAGGAACAAGCTTCTTAGAATTGAAAAGAGAGAGATACCCAGATTTTTTTCAGATCACAAGCCAAATAGACATTTAAAATTCCTGTCCATCATCCACACTTTATCAAAAGTTAATGAAGAATCAAATCAAACTCAATTGTCTGGGTGTTTTATAATTAATTTCTTCAGGCATAAAAAATTTGCATGTGTGGCTTAACTTGCAAAATGAATTATGCTGGAAATTTCTTTTCAATTTTTAACCAGTCATTTGTTATCTGTTTCTAGTTCATCAGTTTTGATCAGCATAGAGATCATGCATTTTTGTTGGATTTTCCTAGACCTCTTTATTGCTAGCTAGGCAAATGCACTAATAAGTTTTCATATTTTTGCTAATAAAAAGAGTTGACATGTACTGTTGTGAGCCTTGTGTCAATACATACTATCTGAAGGCAAGCAAACAAAACAACCAGGTGACCTTGAAAGCTTATGTAAAATTGGACAAAAATTCAATCATTTAATAATTGCTTAAAATTCTGGTAGGCTTCTAAAGTGTTTCTAAAATTGGCTGCCAATTTGTAAATGTTAATATGACCAAAGGAAAACATTACTATGTACCTGAGTCACATTTATATTAATGCTTTAAATTATTTCAGTTCCCATATAATTAAATTTATACTTAAATTAAATGCAATTCCAACCCGTGTGTCTCCTGGCACGTCATTTAAAATCAATGGGGAGGCCTGCTTGTCAAAAATAATTCATACTGCTGTTGTAGAGCATCTACAGTAATGTTACAATATATATAGGAAGCTACCTTGCCAAAACAAAATATCCATCTAGCTAAATCAATACTGCCTACATTCAGGGTCTACATTAAAGATATTTCACTTAATCATCTTCAATGAGCTTTTAAATTAAAGAGGCCAGGACATTCCTAATATAGAATAAGTACTCCATTGCTGAATTATAGTCCCTCACCATTGCTATAAGAGAAATAATGCTCTATTATTCTGATGGGTCTGTAATAAGTGACTGGAACTTTTAGACAATCATAAAATAATATATAACTAGTCAACATGGAAGGACTATTTTCATTTCACGCATGGGCCAGATCTCCTACATCTGGGTTTTATAGCTGAACTCTGGACTTTACCACATGCCACAGACGATAGATTTTACTCTGATTTTATTCTAAATATTAACTGTGGGTTATCCTCAGTCACCTGGAAAATTATAATGTCGACATTGGAAACTCAACAAAGTTGCCTCAATATTGACTAAGTTTTGAAAGGTTAGATGTCACAACATTTTTTCATTCAGATTGGAGGCTTGTTAAGATTTTGGGGGGAAATATTTCATTTACATGTCAAGAAATAACAATTGAACAAAGAGCTATACAGAAAAAAACAAGAACACTAACAGAATAGTTGAATATATCTTCTAGGTTTCCAGATCTTAGTTCTCCTATGGACTATTATCTAGTTTCAACATTTGGTCCCTATCTGTATAGTGTGAATAATAGTATACCTACCACAAATGCTATTTATTCAGAAAGGTGAAGAAAACAATGTATTGTATGTGGGAGTGCATTTTTGTTTAATGTTTAAAGGAAATTGCAGTCTGCTGTGTAGAATGCTTCCAAAATTATTCTGCCGTGTCAAGCTGCATAATTCTGATTGCTGTTTTTTCTGTTTTTATTTTTTATTTTAATAATGGACAGCAATTCCAGATGATTTAGCAATATCCAGTACTAAGATTCTCTTAGCAGCTTTTTAAAAATAATTACAGAGCCCCAAATTCTAATTAGAGCATCAAAATAAAATCAATATGCCCACCTTTAAAAAGTTGAGTCATTACAGTATGTGTGTATGTCTGTATGTATTGTTCAAAATGTATAACGACTCAACTTTTTAAAAGGTGTGTGTGTGCATACGTGTGTGTGTGTGTAGTATAGTTTTAGATTGGACCTAACCTATCCTGGGTAGGAATCTGAGAAAGACAGCTATGGATTGAACACTCACACAATATGGAAATAAAGTCTTGGATCTGGCCCAGAAATGCATTGGAGAATTCTTACAAAAACTCATTGTTTCATAAACTCTCAGCAGGAAAGCTGTTGCATCAACAATGGTCTGTAACTTTAAGTTAGTCTTAAAGAAGGCAAACTATTCCTTAGATTTGCCCATGCCTGCCACTAACTATATATTGAAAATGAGCAGGTCTTTCTGAAGACTCAATCTCTTCAAGGTCTGGGAAATCCAGCTATCAGATATTGTTGAACACTAAATGATAGAACAGTTCCAGAAGTGTTTGTGGGAAAGAAATATTTAACCCAAGCTCTTAAGGCCTGGTCCCACTGCACTTACGGATGCAAAGAGGATGTAAAATGTTAAAAAAAGCTTGCCATCCACTGGAAAACGCTATGCATC
>BHFT01047461.1:0-15866 GCA_004320025.1 Laticauda laticaudata | reverse complement strand
TCCGTTCCTTTCCGTTCTTTTCCGTTCTGTTTATGCAAATTTGGGGCACTTTTTGGAGTGGATAACAACGGATGGAGCCACCCCCACTGTGTCCTTTTTGCATACGTTTTGCATCCGTCGGCCAGTGGGACCTAGCCTTAAATTTGATGTCTGTTTGTTGGCAAGCATTCTACAGCATTGAGAAGCATGCTCTTATCTGGAGCATTATTATCAGGAGTATTATTAGTTTTGGCTGGGAATGCAAGTAATTCCCAGTGTCACTTTAAAATAGGTTTTACTTTTAAATTCAGTTTGTGTTTCATTAAGTTTGACAAAGACCGAGTCAGAACAAGTTTGAGTAGTGAAACATCTTTAGGAAAACAATCAATCTCAGAAAGCACAAAGGACTCCTCATATCTTTCTATTCTACAATTGAGAAGATGGAACCACTTTTTCTATAGGGTCTAAATTTAATCATAACTTTAAGAATTAAACCAATCTTCTGCAAATATTATATGGTCTTAATTTTTCCTTTTTCATAACTCCTTTAGTTTCTTTTGTTTTCCTCTTATATTCAGTCTGCTTCAATCAAAGTTACTTATGTGGGTTTTTTCATGATACAATTACTGATATAACTTTTTTTATTTGGTATATTTCATTAATAAAATCTTACATTTTTTTCCAAAAAGGCATTAAACATTAGACTGCCTTTTTGATACTCCTATCCAAATTTGAACTGCATCCATACTTTAGATCCTTACTGTCCCAGACACATTTTTGAAAGAGTATTGCCCTGTTAGTGGTGGGCCATCAAGTTAATCCCAATCAGACTTTTTTTTTCTCCCCAAAAGAATATTATTAGATTCACACTGCTATTCAGAACTTCTCAGTTCTATATAGATTGGGATATTTTCAAATGATGCAACCATGGAAATGAAAGTGAAAGGAAGAGCAAATAGGAGGAAGATGATAAAAGTGATCAGGATAACCATTAAGAGAGTGTGCTTGGAAAATTGATGCATTTCACTGCAACCTTTAACAAAAAGAACCAAAAAGACAATTGTCGGAATGAAAGGGAAGACAACACAGGCACAACATGGAAGAGGTATAATGCTGTAAGTGAATTTTCACTGCACTCAGAACTGAAATGTAAAATGTGTATTGCCACGAACAAGAAGGAAATGATTCACAGAAGAGCATACATAATTATGGAGAAATGTCCTGGCTGATATGAACAATGCCATTCTAGGAGGAGGAGATCTAAACACTGATTCAAGCTAATGGCAGTCAGTAGAAATTGACTAGTCATGTACATAAGCTAGAAAACCTGGATATGGCCACTTGCCAGGAGAACGGGTTCTTCGATCAAAACTAAGGGAAAGAACGAGACTATCCTGGTTAGGAGAACCTCAAGATCAGCTACTGACAACTTCAAGAGAAAGACAGTGAAAGGAGAGATTTTGCTGCTAAAGCCCAGGAGCCAGATAATCATCCTATCCCTCCATGCCAAAACTGGAAATTATGAAAATGAATATATTAATAATGAGGATTGTACAATAATAATAATCTGATTCTGATATGGTTACATCTGGGAATTCATTATCCACATGGGTCAGTTCTGATCCCAGGTTCAGAGAAGGTATGGATAAGAAGTTAGGTCTGTGGTTTGGGCTATTGGTCTACTATTTTTGTCATGATTTATGCATTGCTGGCATAAGAGAAAAAAAGAGAGAGACAGAGATGGAATCAGTTTGCCTGCTGCGTTGAACAAAGGATCTATCAGGCAATTGGATGCTATTGAAACAAAAATCTGTTATAGAAAATGTAAAATGTCTAATAAATGAATCACATTTAGCCAATGTTGGCTGGTATCCAAGAACTCAGCAGAATTGGAATATTTGAATGGATAACCAACAAGAAATCAAGTCTGTGAATTATGCTGAGAAATTGAAAAACACCAGAAAGAAGGCAATGACAAACTATTTTATCCTGTTGTCAAATCCACAGAGTCCCCAGGAGTTGAGTTTGATCCTGCAACAATATCCCTGGGACAAGCATATTTGCCTTCATTCGTAAGTTGAACTTGACTCAGAGGTGATTCTCTTTAATTAAATATAATACCAATAGCACTTAGACTTATATGCTGCTTCACAGTGCTTTATAGCCCTCTCTAAGCAGTTTACAGAGTCAGCATATTGTGTCAACAATCTGGGTCTTCATTTTACTGACCCCAGAAGGATGTAAGGTTGAGCCAACCTTGAGCCGGTGAAAATATAATGTAAATACTTTTTCCAAGGAGATCCTAAAAATGGATCACAATTTTCCCTGCCTGCCTCTCCTTCTATTTTCCTTCTACTTTCTGCATTATATAAATATTAAAACCCTTAAGTATCAAAGTGACATGCACTTGTGATTGTTGTTATTTTGGAGAAAAATGATGAGATTAAACAAAAAGTTGACTGTGCATAATTTATACAAGTTTCCTAAATAATTGCTGCTTTCGATTGCCATAGGTTGGCCTTTGGGTGGAAAATGTTGTGGATGGAAGCAAAAGATAGTGTAGTGTGTTGAACTCCAAGTAAAGTCTAAAACTTTTGTTGAAGAAGCACTGTCAGAATGGGAGGTGTTGCATTAGGAGACATGGGAAATGGGAAAAAAATGGTGGGAGAAAAAGAACTACGGCACCTTCGGTCTGACATAAGCGTAGTACACAAAATTATCTGCTACAATGTCCTTTCTGTCAGTGACTACTTCAGCTTCAATCACAACAATACACAAGCACAAAATAGATACAAACATAAAGGCTAGGTCACACTGGCCGACGGATGCAAAACGTATGTAAAAAGGACACAGCGGACAAGCAAATTTTCCATCCATTGTTATCTGCTCTGCAAAGTGCCCAAACTTGCATAAACAGAGCGGACAACAATGGAAAGGAACGGATGTGGGGAGGATGTAGCGGGGATGTAAAGTGGATGTTCGTAGGAAGCCTAGAGGATGGAAGTGGATGGAAGCGGATGACACATCGCAGGGCTTCTGGGGGAGAACAGCGAAGCAGACGCATAAGCAGAAGAGCAGATGCATTGCGGATGCATAGCGGATGACACGGATGCATCACGGACGCCTATAGGACGTATAGCAGATGCATAGCGGATGCAAAGCATTCACTGCACATGCGGGGAGCATGAATTGCGGAAGCTCCACGGATATAAAAGGAGGCAGCTCACAGCAGTCACCATTCAGAGGAAAGACCTGCTGCCAGAGGACATCTTGAGAGAACACCATGGGGAAGAAGAGGAAGCCTGTGCCTACTCCTGCCAGCCCTGGCAAGAAGGACAGAACCACCATCCCACCCCCTGGCATTGATCTGAAGCTACTGGTGCTGCTGCTGGTGCTCCTGGTGTTGCTGGTGCTTCTCCTGCTGGTGTGCTGCTGGTGCTTCTCCTGCTGGTGCTGCTGGTGCTGCTGGTGCTTCTCCTGCTGGTGCTGCTGGTGCTCCTGGTGCTGCTGGTGCTCCTGGTGCTGCTGGTGCTTCTCCTGCTGCTGTGGTGCTTCTGCCTGCTTCTGCTGCTGCTTCTCCCTGCTGCTGCTGCTGCTTCTCCTGCTGCTGCTGCTGTGATGGACCAGCCCCAAGGCGCCTCAAAGCCCTGCTGCTGAAGGCCCTGAGCCCCTGCCAGAGGAGAAGAGGAAAGGCAAGGAGAAGGGGAGAGGAAACAGTACTCCATTTCCGAAGACCATGAGGAGGAGGTGCTGGAATGGCTGAGGGAGAACGAGTACCTGTGGAGGAAGGGCCACAGGCTCTATCGTGACACCAAGTGGAAGCAGGGCAGCATGGAGAGAGAAGGCGGAAGCCTGGGCTACACTTCAAGATGTACTGCTTGGATGGTGGAAGCACATGCACACCTGGTAATGGCAAGCCTACACCTGAAGAAATCCGGGCAGGCCGCTGTCAAGCTCACTGACCAGGAGACCTATGTCATGGCCAGGTGCAGCTTCCTGGAGGGTGAGATCCACCACCGAGAAAGCAGCCCTTCTGTCAACCCTCTCCCTCAGACAGCCCACAGAGAGCCAGTCCTCTTCCAGCCAGGAGACAGCTACCATGTCCAGGCAGGTGTCTTTGGACGGCCCCCACAACAGAAGACCCCCCCGACAGCTGCACTCCCCATGCCGGAGGACGTGGAGGATCCCCTGTCTCAGATGGAGCAAGAAGAAGCAGCCACCAGAGACCAACCCCCCCACCCCCCAGCTCCACCTCCACAGAGAGCAGGCACAGAGCCAGACCGGAGGGACAGAGCCACACTGTCCTCTTGGAGATCAGGGACACAATCAAGGCAGCACAGATCTCCTCTCCCAGCTGGTCCATTTTGACATACCATCCTCCAACCGCAAGCCCTTCATCATGTACGTGAGCCAGACCCTCATGGACATGCCGAGGCCCAGTATCAGGCGATGAAGGAGAGGATCACAGCTCTTCTGCACAACCCTCCAGGCCCAGCTGAACCTGCTCCTACCCAGTCCAGGTCTGCTCCTCCACCCCAGGCAATGTCACAAACCTTCCACGGCTTTCAACAGCCCCTCACCGACCAACCGACCATACCAGGACTTCCCACAGCAGAGGCAGCCCTTCCCAGTCCACACCCAGGTTCATGGACGCCACAGATGCCACAGATGCCTCACCTGAACTAGATGCAGACCAGACAGCCCACTACACTCGTCCTTCCTCCACCTCCACAGCCAAGCCCTTCCTCAGAACAATCTGTCATCAGTCTTGGGCCTGACATCCCAGGTACTTGAGGAAGGGGCTCTCAACCTCACGGACTGAGTCAGTCTCTCTGAGAGCTTCCTGCACACACCATCTCCTGTTGTACTCTCGGGGCCAGGCACCCCAATGGCGCATCAGACCAGCACTTCCAGCAACAGCCACCTCCACAGTCCCGCTGCCCTTTACATCTGAGACCATGGGCATGCCTCAGAGTGGCTGAGAAGACTGCCAGAGGACTGAGTTTTTACCTGCTCACTTTATCTTTGCTTAAGACACTTTACTTGGGTCATTTTGCTTTTTAATAAAGTCATAACAGTTTTTTATTAATAAAGGTTATCTTTGCTTCACACCCTTAGTTTCATTTTTTTTACTTAATATAAGTGTTGGGAAAAACTTTGAAATAAAGGGTTTTAAGCCTTTTGCGCTGTGTGGCATTGGTAAGGATAGCCATGGGATGGATAGCTGTGGGATGGATAATGATACTGTGGATTGGTAAGGGATAACTGTGGGATGGATAGCTGTGGGATGGATAGCTATGGGATGGGTAAGGATAGCTATGGGATGGGTAAGGATAGCTCTGGGATGGGTAAGGATAGCTGTGGGATAAGGATAGTTGTGGGATGGGTAAGGAATAGTTCTGGGATAGATAAACCTCCAGTGCAAGCATAGTGGGACTGTATGGTCCACCCTCCCAGGTGCCACACTATGCCCCCTTTATTGTCAATAACAATGTAATCATTGATCCACACATTTCAACATAACAAAACTCTTGATTAATACCCTATTCATTGTAAGGCCACTCAACATACATGGCACAATCTCATCAGTGTGATGAGACAGGCTCAAGGAAGCATCCATTAAGCATCTATCATCCTGTCTTGCCACTCCACTGCTCCAGTTGGGGAGTTGCCCGAGTGTTTCAGGAGGTTGCGCTGCTTCTTCCTTTCATGTGAAGCTCTGTTGGGGCCTTGCACATCCACAGTGTCTATCAGGTTTAGTCCTTGCCTCCATTCACCAGGCTCCATGTCCCCATTCCCTTGTTGATGGTCCACAAGCCTGTTCTGCAACACTGGATAGCGGGTGCACATGAGATTGTGCAGGATGCAGCAAGCTTCCATGATACTCCTCACAGTCTGTGGGCGATGCTGCATGGTGGTGAAAAGTACCTGGAACCTGTTGGCCAGGATGCCAAAGGCATTCTCCACCACCCGTCTTGCCCTGGACAGCCTGTAGTTGAAGATCCTCTCTTCATGGGTGTGGTATCTGGAAGTGTAGGGCTTCATGAGTTAGGTTCTGAGGGAAAAGGGCGTCATCACCCATGATGAAGTAGGGGACATCTTGTGTGTCATTGGGGTAGGGGGGTCTGGATCTGGGAAACCCATGATGAGGTTGCGTTCCAGCCCACCTTGAGGTTACTGTCGTTGTACTATCTGGGCATTTGAAGCTGACCCATTGCCTGAAGATCGATGTACATGAACTTGTAATCAGCATCAACCATGGCCAAGAGGATGATGCTGAAGAAGCCTTGTAGTTGAAATAATTGGACCCTGAAGTCAGCAGGAGCTTTTGCAGGCCACGTGCTTCCCATCTGTGGCTCCAACGGTGTGGAGAAAGTTCCACCTCTGATACCACTGCTCTGCAACTTTTCTCCAGCCTTCTCAGTGGTGGGACACTGGAGGAGCTCCTCCACATATTCTTCGATGATGGCCTGCACCACTTCCTGACCACAATGCTGGATGGTGTTGTGCAGCACCCTCCAGGCATACTGCATGTTTCTGTATGTGGTCCCAGAGGCCAGGTGGTGCAGAGTCAGTGCCACCTTCAGTCCAGGGTCCAGGCTGGACAGAAGTTGGTGTTGCCTTGGTCAACCTGGGTCTCAGATGCTCCACAACTTCGTCAAACTTGGCTGGTGGCATCCTCATGAAGTGCTGGAATGCATGAGGGTCTTCATTCCTGAGATCCACAATCAGCTTGTCATAGAGTCCAAAGTCCACTCTTCTCCTGATACCCCTTCGGACCCAGACAGCTCTTGGACGTCTCCTTCTCTTCGTAGTAAAAAGGTGAAACAGTCTGAAGAGGTTGGGTTCTGGTGTTGAATGATGGCAAGCTACCAAAAGGAGTGTGCAATGATCCATGGTGGAGGATCAATGGATGATGTGGAAGAGCAACGGCAAGGCTGAAGAGGTCTGCACACCCATGGCTGCTGGACTGGGAAGAATGAGATCCAAGGTGATTCCTCCCCCTTTTTATAGGAAATGTCGGTTTTCCGCTAGGTGTCCTTCAACATACTCTAGATATCCTCCAGACATCCTAAATATCCGATACGTCCTATATACGAACGTTTTGTCCGTTTTAATGCCTTTATATCCGAGCTGCAATCCACTTTCTATCCTTTCTATGTCCGTGCTACTAACGCTGTGTGGACGTTCCGCATACCTTTCACTTCCTCCCTCTTTCCGCTTTCTGCTGGAGCGGATGTGAGTTGCACGGATGGCCAGAGGATGCCGAGAGGATTCATTGGACGTGTTATGGATTACAACGGACGTAGAACCTTTGTTGGCCGTTTATGTCATGGATGTAGATCGTACGCGGCGGAAAGTTCATCCGCTCAAAAAGTTTTGTGTAGCTCAAACCTTTTTGAGCGGGTGAAATAGCAGTAGACGGATGTTTGATGGATAGAGCGTATGAAAGATGTACACAGTGAGTACACAACGGATGCATCGCGTTTTTCAACGGATGACAAGCTTTTTTGTCCATTTTACATCCTCTTTGCATCCGTTGGTGCAGTGTGACATGAGCTTAAGGTAAAATGCTTAATTGCAGAAAATAGGACTTCAGCAAAAAAGTTGTTAATGCCTGGAATGCATTACCTGACTCTGTGGTTTCTTCCCCAAATCCCCAAAACTTTAACCTTTTAGACTGTCTACTGTTGACCTCACCCCATTCCTAAGAGGTCTGTAAAGGGCGTACATAAGCGTACTAATGTGCCTACTGTCCCTGTCCTAATGTCTCACTTTTATTCGTACCCATTTCATGTTATCATAATCATGTTCTAATTATATCTGTTATCTAATACATGCTTGACAAATAAATATAAATAAAGTAAATAAAATAGGCATCAAAAAGGAAGGGAAAAAACGTTATGGAAAATATCAATGTGTTTGCTAAGAGTTGTCAACAACTTAAGTGCACATAATCAATCAATCATATAGAGAAATTCCAGGTATAGGATGTATGCATAAATTCAAAGAGCACCTACCTTTTGATATCCAATTCTAGTGAGTTCTCCTATTTCAAGTTGTCTTCACTTCATAAGCCACCCTAATCTGGCTTCAAAAGAAATCCCCTCTTTTCCCATAATTGTCAGCAAAGTGTAAAAACAGAGAAGGTCTTGACTGAAAAAGAATGAGACATTGATTCTTCAAGAAATTCCTTATAAAGCCATTAATTTTTGGACTATTAGTGGTTGACAGTTCTTCTCAGCATGAAAAAATTATACCTTTTTAATGTTTAAATTACCATTAATGGACAATTAAACTTCCTGTTTAAATTACCCTTAAGAAGTACCATTGTAAAAGAAAAAGAAGCAAGAAAAGGAAAAATTGGATTTCTTCTTTTCATCTTTTCCCTAGAGATGCCAGTCACTAGAGACCACGGAGTGTGAAAGCAACAATGGTTTTCTATACAGCTCAGGAAACAAAAATACTCTAAACATTCCATTGAAATATTTTGATTCAGTTCTATTCTAATGAAATCAAATTTGAAGACATTGAGGGGGATGCCATTGTTAGCCCTTGAAGCAGAGATGATATTCAGGAGGTTCTGACCAGTTCTGCAGAACTGGTAGTGGAAATTTTGAGTAGTTCAGAGAGCCAGCAAGTACTACCTCTGTCTGGTCCTGCCCCCATCTATCATCTGCCTCCCATTGAGTCCCAACTGATTGGCTGGGTCTTCTTTTGTTGCCCTGCACAGGAGAACGGAGCTGGAAAGCAGGTTAGTTGGATGGGCAGGGAATGGGATTTTGCAGTAACCTTCCCCCTGGAGTGGGGTGAGAATGGAGATTTTATAATATCCTTACCCTGCTGCGCCCACCAAGCCATGCCCACCAAGCCACGCCCACCAAGCCATGCCCACAGAACTGGTAGTAAACATTTTTGAATCCCACCACTGTCTTGAAGGTTCTCCAGATCAGGAAATAAGACCTGCAAGATTCTCTTCATACAGCACATCTCCATAACATTTAGTTCTAGTCTTCTTTTTCATCTCCTTTTCTTGTACCTCAGTGAGTCAGGATGGATAGAGGTTGGGACTATTTCTATTTCTTTCCTAGGGCTCAGAATGAAAGCACCCCTAAAGATGAAAAGGTTATAAAAATATTAGAATGTGTAGAATTGGACAGGTTAATGATGGAACTTAAAGATAAAAAAGAAACAGAATATTACACAACATGGGACGTATTGTACAAATGGTTAAATAACAGGTGCAGAGATTAGTAACTTAATAACAAAAGGAGATTAACAAATAGAAATAAATGCAGGCATATAGATATATCTAAGAATATATACTGTAAGCAATATCACTATTGGACTGTAGGTGACTATAGATTTAAACGATAGAGTGATATACGTATAAAGTGTTATGGTACAACTATGAAAACAATAGTTATAATTATGATACTATGTATTTAAAAGAGACTACACTTTATGATGATGTGAATGATGGTTATAATTGGGGTGTATACCATGATGCGTATCTAAATGGGAATTGATATAGGCAGTACACTGACATTGCAAAACTGGAAATGTGATGTGTAATAAAGGAAAATGTACGATAAAAATATTATTAAAAAAGAGAGAGAAGGCATCTGTCCTTTTTGCTTTTTTAACAGATTCTAAATGTGTCTCTCAATGCCAACACTTTTGCAGATTTGTCCTTTTTTCCAAGGAAATTTGGCCACTATAATAATAAGGAAAAGGCATCCTCAGGGTCGAATCAGCTTTCTCTGAGGTCCTTCAATATTGAGGTAATCTCAACCTGGGATGACCATCAACTGAAAAATTCAGTCCAATGGCTGTTACAATCTTCTTTGCAAGATATTTGTTTCTCCCTCCACACGAGTCTTCTTCCTCTAGGGAACTAGGAAGCAGAGGTGGTATTCAACAGGTTCTGACCAGTTCTGGAGAACCAGTAGCAGAAATTTTGAGTAGTTCAGAGAACCAGCAAATAACGCTTCTTCATGGAGATTTGATAACATTATGCCCACCAAGTCACGCCCACAGAACTGGTAGTAAATAAATTTGAACCCCACCACTGCTGGGAAGGATGGACATCCACACCCCACCCAGGTATGGTTAAATCCAAAGGAAAACCCAAGAAAAAGCCAAGCTGAGATGGGTGCCAGAAATGATTTTATTCCAGGATTGGAATAAAAAACCACTTTATTAAAGGTGTAAAGGTAAATTTAGAATGCTCCTTTTCACATGTTTTTCAGATCCATCCCAACTTTATCTCCATTGTACAATTGTATAATATTACACAGCAAATACTTTTTTTTTTGTATATGCTTGAAGATCTATCAATTTGTTTGTTGGTGGTTTCCTAGCTGAGAGTCCCACTGACCGATGGACACAAAACATATGCATAAAAGGACACAGCAGATGAGCAAAATTTCAGGGGTGGCTCCATCCATTTTCATCTGCTCCAGAAATGGATAAAAGTGGCAAAAATTTGTGAAAACAGAACGGAAAAGAACGGACGTGGGTAATATGTAGCGGGGATGTTAAATGGATTTTCATAGGAAACCTAGTGGTTGAAAGCAGATGGAAGTGGATGACAGCTCCGAAGGGGTTACGGGGGATAATTGCGAAGTGGACACATAGCGGAAAGAGCAGATGCATAGTGGATGAAGCAGATGCATCACGTACACCTAACGGAAACAAAGGGGATGCCACGCGGATGTATATCAGATACAAACCATTCACTGCACGTGCAGGGGGTGTGAATTGCATCCGCTCCGTGGATATAAAGGGATGCAGCACGCATGCATTCAGCATAAAGCGGAAAGACGTGCTGATGGATACATCTTGTATGAACACCATGGTGCGTCAGTCAGGCAAGAAAAGGATGTCAGTGCCTAAATTAAACAAAGCTGTTTATTAATGTCTTATTCATTGTAGGACCCCACAACATACATTTCATTAGTACATTAGTACATTTAATTATACATTAACAAGTATACAACAAGTATACAACAGTATGTGTGTTGTTATGGCACAATCTCATCAGTGTTATGCAACAGTCTCAAGGAAGCATCCATTCTAATCATCTATCATCCTATCTTGCCTCCACTGATCCAGCTGGGGAGTTGCACACAAGTGTCTCAGGAGGTTGAGCTGCTTCTTTCCTTCATGTGAAGCTCTGTTGGGCCTTGTCAATCCACAGTGTCCATCAGGTTACGTCCTTGCCTCCATTCACCAGACTCCATGTCCTCATTCCCTTTGTTGACGGTCAACAAGTCTGTTCTGCAACACTGGGTAGTGGGTGCGCATGAGATTCCAGGATGCAGGATGCAGCAAGCTTCCATGATACTCTCTCACAGTCTGTGCTCATGCTGCATGGTGGTGAGAAGTATCTGGAACCTGTTGGCCAGGATGCCAAAGGCATTCTCCACCACCCGTTTTCCCTGGACAGCCTGTAGTTGAAGATCCTCTCTTCACGGGTGAGGTATCTTGAAGTGTACAGCTTCATGAGGTAGGTTCTGAGGGAGAACGTGTCATCACCAACGATGAAGTAGGGAACATCTCTCTGTGTCATTGGGTAAGGGATCTGGACCTGGCAAAACCATGAGGAGGTTGCATTCCAGCCCATCCTTGAAGTCACTTGCATTGTATATCTGGCATCTGAAGCTGACCCATTGCTGAAGCATCGATGTACATGAACTCGTAGTCAGCATCAACCATGGCAAAGAGGATGATAATGAAGAAGCCTTGTAGTTGTAATAAGTGGACCTGAGTTGGCTGGAGCTTGCAGGCACGTGCTTCCCATCTATGGTTCCAACGGTGTGGGGAAAATTCTTCCTCTGATACCAATCTTCTGCAAGTTGTCTTCAGCCTTGTTCAGTGGTGGGGCACCTGAGGAGCTCGTCCATGTATTCTTCAACGATGGCCTCTACCACTTCTCTGATGACTTTGCTGATGCTGTTGTGTGGCACTCTCCATGCATTCTACATGTTTCTGTAATGTGGTTCCAGAGGCCAGGTGCCGCAGAGTCAGTGCCACTTCAGTCCAGGGTCCAGGTGGGACGGAAGTTGGTTCTAGGCTTGGGTCAACCTGGGTGTCAGACGCTCTACAAGTTTCATCAAACATGGCTGGTGGCATCTCTCATGAAGTGATGGAATGCACAAGGGTCTTCATTCTCAGCTCCAACATCAACTGGTCATTCAGTCCAAACTCCATTCTTCTCCTGATCCATCCTTGGACCCACACAGCTCTTGACCTCTCCTTCTTCTCCTTCTTCTCCTTCTTCTCTTCTTCTCCTTTCTGTCTAAAAGCTTGATACAGTCTGAACAGGTTTTGGTTCTGCTGTTGAATGAGCACAGCTATCATATAGGCTGTTTGAGCATCCATGGTGGAGAACAATTGATGATGTTGAAGACCAAGACCAAGGGTGATGAAGTCTGTACACCACGGCTGCTGCGACCATACTGAGATCCAGATGATTTTCTCCCCTTTTTCCAAAAATATCGGTTGTCCACTAGGTGTCCTTCTACATACTCGAGACAAACTCCAGACATCCTAAATATACAAGATACATCCCAGATACAAACACTTTGTCCGTTTTGAATACTTATAATACGAGATGCATATGCTTACATCTTTCTATTTTCGTGCTATTACAATGTATAGATGTTCCATGCATTTTTCTTTCCTCCCTCTTTCTATTTTCAGCTGCAGCAGATGTGAATTGCGAGGATGCCCAGAGGATGTAGAGAGGATACAGCGGACGTTTAATGGATGATAAATGGACATAGAACGTTTGTTGCTCAGATGTCGCAGATTTACATCATACACGGCAGAAAGTTCATCGTTCACAAAAGTTTTGTGCAGCTCAAAACTTTTTGCGCGGATGAAATCACAGTGGACGGATGCTCCATGGATAGAGTGCATGAAACACATATGCACATGAGTACACAATGGATGCATAGCGTTTTCCAATGGATGGCAAGATTTTTTTTACGTTTTACATCCTCTTTGCATTTGTAAGTGCAGTGGGACCGGGCCTCAAACAAAAACCTTGATCTAGAAGCAGATCTTCTGGTAGTGTTCTTAAAAGAAAAAAGAATTTGTAGAAACATTTCTTGTTCCTAGCTTCTTCTATCTATTATCCTTCATCATATACAGCCTTTCTTGTAAAGAATTTGATGAAACCACCTTCAATTACTTTTGACAAAATGATTTAAAAAAAAAACTAAATCTGTCATCTCCCCATTCTATTACCTCTATAGTTATGAAATCTGAATAGTATCTGTTCATCCTGGGTAATGTTGGCATACCTTCATTGAATAAAGGTGCCTCATGGAAAAATTAGATCAGATAAACCCTCAATACCAATAGTAGGCAAAAACACAAAGCAGATGAGAGAACAGCAGAGAAGAGTTTCAGTTTCAGTTCAGCAGTTGCAGGCAAGACTCAGAGATTAACACACCTTCAGAGCTACAGAGCTTAATATATAGCCATGCCTAGACTCCTTCCAGTTTCAGTTTCCAAACAGCCCTCATTGGCTGACTTAGTTGCTTTGCCTATTCATTGACTGACCTGTTACCATGCCTCTGCCAGTTCATGAATATTCTGACAAACATCATGCTGGCCACACCCACCCTGGTCCCTTAAGGTCGATTTCATTGAGTTTGACACCCCTGGTATAGAGTCTCCTGCCTCAGGAGAGAGTCCAACTAAAAGACCTCTAAGGAGCTGAAGTCCCCTTGCACTTTCACAATTATATTTATGAGGCTCATGAACCATCAGTTGCTGGGCAACTGATGTTATAGTTTTAAATCTTATTTATTATAATGAAGGACGCGAGTGTTACCCAAATGGTTAACATCGTATATACAACTTTTACAATAAGGGTATAAACCTATAATGGTAAAGTAAAACCTTGGAGAAACATCAGCTCTTGACTCCTCAAACCCCCTTGCATGAAGACAGATGCAAAGTGTGACTTAACCAGTTCTGCTTTTTCTCATCCGCCTGTTATTTCTTTGCCATCTACTGCCATTAGCAGACTGATTGTATCTTTGCCTTTTTTCTTTTTTTTTATGTGTCGAAAGAAACATTTTAAAAATTGTTTTTGACTTTTGTTGAAGATCTCTCACTTCATTCAAAGTCTTAGCTCTCCTAATCCCACCTTGACAGGTTTGGGCTATTTCTTGATATTCTGCCTCTGTTATGTGTTCCTCTTTCCATTTTTTTGTACTTATTTTTTTCCTTCCTTTAGTTGGTCAGAGTTCTTTCTATAAACATGCTGGGGTTTTTTTTTCTTGGTTTTCTTGCCAACATGCCCACCATCGCTGTCCCATTGTTTCTTTTTATTTTTTTTATATGTATCTATTTTATGTATTCATAACTATGTTTATATTTATACCTATTATCTTGTAAGTGATTGACAAATCAAATAAATAAATAAATCTGAAATCTGATTTATCTCCACCCTCATTGTGCTTTATTGAGCTTTAGTGTGCCAGCCAACAAATCCCATATTTTGGAACAACAAAATATGTTGTTGCTAAGTGATTAACCATTTATTTTTTACAAATCATAGCCATATTCTGGTTTAGTGAAATGAATAAACTCAGCTGCAGAAAAGTTAGAGAATGAAAGTGACATTTGTTGAGAAAGAAGTGTCAGATGGCCCGAAGGGATCTCTGTGAATGCTTGAAATATGTTTCAAAAAGTTCAACCACGTTACAAAGCTTGCCTAGCCAACTCCCTTCTATTCACTGAGCTTCTGATTTTTGGATGGCACTCTGGAATCAAACATCAGAACAGCTTTTGAATGTCTTATTTCTGAAAAGGAAGAATATCTTTGAAACCCACCCCTTTTTCTTTGCTTTTCTGCCTCATGCTAAGAATGTTTCTTCGTTTCTTTCTTTCTTGATTGATTGATTCATCCATTCATTCATCAGAAGGCAGAACAAGAAGCAATGGATGGAAACTAATTAAGGAGAGAACCAAACTAGAATTCAGGAGAAACTTCCTCACAGTTAGAACAATGAATCAGTGGAACGGCTTACCTTCAGAAGTTGAGGATGCTTCATCACTGGAGGTTTTTAAGAAGAGATTGGACAACCATTTGTCTGAAATGATAAAGGATATCCTATTCGAACAGAGGGTTGGTAATCAGAATAGAAGATCTAGGTCCTTTCCAACTCTGTTATTCTGTCATCCATTCATTCATTCATTCATTCATTCATTCATTCATTCATTCATTCATTCATGTCTTCTAATGGTGGTGCTTTTCAGTCTCCCATTTTCCCCACAGCAACAACCATGTTAGGTAGGATGGGCAGAGAGAGGGTGAATAGTCCAAAATTGCTAAGTTGTCTTTTATTCCTAAAGTGGGACTAGAACTCACTGTCTCCTGGTGACTGACCCAGAGTCACCAAGATNTTGTGATACTGGAACACAGGTTTCCTATTTCTAGACCATTTGATCTTTCTAGGGAAATTTTCTCAGGTGACCTTGTATGAAAAGATCTATCATCTAATATGTAATAAAATTACAAGATCAGACTCAGAAATATCAAAGTAATACTTCTATATTTTATATCTTTCATCCAGGATACACCCTGATATGTTATCAAAATAATCACACCCCTGTGACTTATGAAGTATGGCAGAATGTATGCTATACAAGGAAGTTTACGCCTTTTTGAGATCTTTTTTCTTTAATTTTGTTGGTTTTTAAGACAAACATAGACAAACAAAACATAAAAACATCAAACCATCATCCATATATATATATATATATACACATACAGTGTATCGGTTCGTTTACAAATTGTTTTGTGCTTCCATTTCATAGTCTTCAATTACAATTACATTATATATATTCTCATATTTTCAATC
>BHFT01047460.1:0-16961 GCA_004320025.1 Laticauda laticaudata | reverse complement strand
ACCAACAGATGGCAAGTGTTTCTCTCCATTTTACATCCTCTTTCCATCCGTTGGTGCAGTGTGACATGGGCTTAAATCATAAGGATACAAGTAACAATGTTACAGTCCTACAATCACAAGTGGGAGGGGATGGTGATAAGGAGTGATGAGAAGATTAACAGTAATGGTAGTGCAATTGAGACAATTCTTTTCTGTTGCCTTTAACAGAACCTTAACAATCACAGAGTTAAGTTGACAGAGGACTATTTTATCCTATTTCCAATATAATTCACACAGAGAATACATGCTTTAAGGAAGTTGATTGCGGTATAGGTCTTTCCTCTAGTTTGCAAATTTGAAATGAGGATTTCAAATTGATTTGATTTTTCATTGATCAAACTGATTTGATTCAGCCTGTGGGCAAGAAATATATACTAATACACTTTTCACAGGGAAGGATAGATTGATAAAAATGACTTCACTTAGTCTTACAATAGTTGGTTGCTAAAAAAATATATGGGATTCCAAATATAAGGGTTGTGTGATACTCCGTGTGGACATATGCAGATTTAATGAAATGTGTGGCTCCCAGCAGCTGCAAAAAGCAGGTGGAAAGAAAGCAGACAAAAATAAGTTTGTTTGTTATTATGTTCAGTGAAACTGTTTGGCAGACAATTTCCCAGAAGCTGCCAGTATTAAATATACATTTACAACTTTATTTTGCATGAAAAAAAGAAGATAAAAGCTAGCACAAAGAACCCATTAAATAAATACACTTTGGGGATCAGTGATATTTTGAAGAGTTGTGCATAATATGAACAGGACTAAAGCAGCAGTTCTGCCTTTTTTCTACTCAAAAATCAGGAAAAAGGAAGGTATGAAACCTATTCATTTTCTAATGATGAGCCATTCCAGTCTTATGCAATTGTCTCAACAGTAATATAAAGACCCAAGTGACTACTTTAAAGTAATTCACTTTGCATATATTTAGACAATTGTTACATAGAATAATGTTTATACAGCTTATATTCTACTTGTATTGTGTGGATTTCTGCTTATAGAGAGGATACAAATATAAAATGATAATTTGGCATAGTAATTATCTTTTTTTAAATTCGTAGGGTTGCAAAGAAAAACAAATATTAAATTCATTTAGGGTTTTTTAAATTGTAAACTTATAAAATCACTTGAAACATTGGGGAAATGATTTTGTGCAGACTTCGGTGTGCACATGTGTCACCTCTCACCTCTCCTGCAGGAGCTGCATTGGTTGCCAATTTGCTTCTGGGTACAATTTAAGGTGCTGGTTGTCACCTTTAAAGCTATTTATGGTTTTCTGAAGGACATCTCTTGCTGGTCACATCCACCTGACCAGAGGTGGTATTCCTCAGGTTCTAACCAGTTCTGGAGGACTGGTAGAGGAAATTTTGAGTAGTTTGGAGAATTGGCAAATACCACCTCTGAATGGAGATTTTACAGTATCCTTTTCTTGCCATACCAACCAAGCCACGTCCACAGAACCATAAAAAAATTTGAATCCCACCACTGCACCTGAACCACTTCAGTGAAGGGGTAAGGATCATGGCTCCTGTCCCCTAAGGAGATACTTCTGGCCTTCGCCATGGTGGCTCCCTCCCTTTGGAACATCACCCGTCCAGAAATTAGATTGACCCCCACCCTGACATTCTTTTGGAAGGCCCTGAAGATGTGGTTCTGTTAGCAGGCCTGAGGAACCCAGAATGGGATTGAGCCCATTAAATGGCTGGAATGCGTGTGTGTTGTCGCTGGGGTGGAGGGTGATTATTTTGTTATTTTTATTTTCTTTTAAATTTTGTTTTTATTTCCTGTAAGCCATCTTGGGTGAGTAGGCAGCAATAGGAATTTCCCCTCCCCCAAAAAACCTAAGGTTGAGTTTCAAAAAGGTGTTCTAATCATCCAGAAAGGGCTTTAGCCTGTTTGGAGCTCAGAATACTTCTAGAATGATTGGAATGGCACTGAAGCAATTCAGGCAAGATCTAAAAAAAATAGAATTAGAAATATTTTGCCTAGAAATGAGTGAGTGAGTGAGTGAATGTGTGATAACCCCACTCTGCTTGGTATCTTGAAATATACTTCTTATTGGTAAGTTAATTTCAGTGAGACTGTTATTTCTTCATCTTGGTATTGCTTCTGCACTGTACTGTTTGAGAAATATCCAGATGGCACTGTTCCTATATCATTTCCACACTCCAATTCCTCCAAACAGTTTGAAATCTGACTGCAATTACCTTCACTGTTGTTTGCCTCAAAACATAGCCAATATGTTTGGTTCATCGTAGCTAGTCAACCTTCTGTTGCAGCTAACCAATCGGAGAGCATAAGATGTTGTAGTTCCACCTCCTGAGCTATGACAGCTTCTGCTCAAATAAGCACCCCTTGCCAAAATTTCACAACAAATGAGAATGATTTCATTATTATTATCCTCCTATCAATGTAATTTTTTCATGCATTGGTCTATTTGTCCAGCCAACCGTAATAATACAAATTTGAGGAATGTCAAATTGTGAGCCCTGTGTTTAAACTGTCAGCCTTATGTCTTATGGAGAGCTGTATTTCAAAATGTCAAGAAATTTCTGTTGTTTTATCCCCGCTATCTCACACATTCACATTTTTAATTTTAATTTTACATATATGCTACATATATGCTTTTGATCATTTAGTAAGAATGGTGTCACCTAGCTATGACATGTTAATCGCTGTCATTTCACCTGTATATAAAACCTTGCCAGAAATTATGAAGATGAACTACTGTATATTGTAATCAGCTCATCAACAGGGTTAGGATAGTGACAGGGTAGGACGGGTTTTTTTTCCAGATAAGAGCAAGTAAAGTCCCCTTCAAGTGAAGCTCAATTTTCAGTGATTTCACAGAAATTTCCATAATATTGGCAGGAATAGTGAAGTGACTTGTCCCCAACTTTTCCTGGGATTTTTTTGGGGGAAGGGGAAAATTCCTTGTCCAGCCCAGTTTTCATATAGCCTCCCATTATAAACTAACCAGATATGATACTGGTTAGTTTTTTCCAATATTAATCAAGTTTGGCTAGTTTTCTAGACCAATATTTTATTTTCAGAAAAGGCAAGCAACTACCTTGCACTAATAGACCAGAAGCAGAAAATTGGACAAATATTTTTTCCTACTATGATATATGACAAATGATATTAAAAGGCATGCTGTCTTTGCTCCTAATGTTGGCAGGCAGAGCAGAATGTCATCATGAATTTTTTTTTTAAAAAAAAGCAACTGTATAGCCACAGGGAAATATTTCTATTCTAATTTCCTTCTGTTCCTAATTTTGAGGCTGTTCTCCACAGCAGGAATGAGAGATATTATTTGCAAAGAAAGGAAGTTAAAAGAAGAAAACAAATAATTACTTCTTCATTTTTTCTCCAGAAAGCTACATCCAAACACTTTTACTTCTATTGATCAATTGTTCCTTCAATGTTATAAGACAAGTGAGATCTTCCAGGCTAACCTTATGGTAGGGACCACTGGTTGGAACTGTGGCACAACCATTCCAAAATAAGGATCTGGGTAGAAACTGGATTAAAATATGTCTTTGGAAAATGGGTGTGGTTCAGATCCAGAGCCAAAAGGGTACATTACAGGAAATATTCACATACAGAAATTCTTAAAGAACTTGTGTCTCTTTCTTGGCTTGCATGGCAGGAAATGAATCCCATGAAGTTAAAGCCCCTGTCACACTGCAGCACACATGCAGCAACAGATGGAAAGAGATGTAAAATGTCGGAAGAAAAACACTTACCATCCGTTGGTTAAACGCGATGCTTCCTTCTGTACTCATCTGCCTCCGTTTTGCTTCCTCTCATATCGCACTCCAGCATCGGTCTATTGACATTTCATCCGCCTCAAAGGTTTTGAGCTGCCTTCAAAAACTTTTGAGTGGAAAAATGTATCAACGCAATCCATTCTGCATCCGCTAGGCATATGGGGGACATCCGTTCTGATCCTTGTCCATCCGTTACGCGTCCGCCTATATCCGCTAGGCATCGTGTGCATCCGCGCAACTCAACAATTCTCGCTCCAGCTGTAAATGACGGCAGGAGGAAGCGGAATGGACGGGAACAGACGCGCAGCGCTAGTTAGCAGGTGGACGGAGAAAGGATGAAAGCGGATGCAGCATGCAAGAAAGATTTAAAACAGAAAAAACATTTGCAGAGGGGACCTATCCGTGATATTAAGGATGTCTAGAGGATGCCTACGAGGATGCAAAAGGATGCTTCCGTTCCGCATCCGCTTATCCATCCCGCTCTGCGTCCCCTCCCCGTCCGTTCTTTCGTGTTATCCACTCTGTTGTTCGACCATTTTTGCCCCTTTTGAGAGCGGATGACAATGGATGGAAACATTTTTCCTCGTCCGCCTGTGTCCTTTTTTACCAAACATTTTGCATCCATTGGGCAGTGTGGACCAGGGCCTTGAGGAATACTGTCAGTGAGGAACCGTTGGCAACATGTTACGCACCTGCTTGACAACCAAATATGTACTTTCTTGGGATCTCACAGCTTTGGTGCAAATCAATTAACAAGACGAAATGAAGGAAGGTAGCTTGCTTTATACTGAAGTATCCCTTCTCAATTATCAAATCTGAGATGCCATATTAGATTCTTAGACTAAGTACTAATATGTTAATTAGCATCAGCTTTTTCCTTGTTTACTATTTAAAGCTATTAATGAAAATGCTATTCATATATACATAACCTTAGAGAAAATGAGTATGAATTGGCATACTTGCCGTACATTACTTGTTAGAAGTTATATGTATTATTGGTGCAAGGTTTCTATATAAGACAATTGTCATATTTATTTTACTAGCCTCTTATTCAGTATCTAGATTAACACCACAAGAGAACAGTTTGGCAAACATATGCTTTTAGCGTTTTCTACTGCTAAATTGACTTAAAAAATTCAAAGTACATTTCAACATTTTTTTTTCTGTGCATGTAGCTTATTGTTGTATAAGAATCTGTTGATTCTTCACACAAAGAATCTGTTAGATGAACTTGAAAATAAAATATCAAGGAAATTTTGCATGGAGTTTCTAGTGGGTTCTGTCAAATTTAAGATTTATATGTCTTAAATTTCTGATTGGATCTGTAAATAAAAACAGGGATCATTTTTTCTGTCGTTTATTTTTTAGCAATTGCTACCTGTGACAACTAGAGACTGTTGAATGGCTGACATAAGTAACTAAACAGTATGAGTTATACACAGTATAAACTTATAAAATAGAAAAACACACAAATATAAAATTGGAAAACAATAACCACAGAAAATTAGAAATGACTTGATATAATCAGAAGGACAACTGTGCTTTTTAAAAACTTCAAATGTTTAACAAGAAATTGGGCTGGCACCAGATTCTTAACTTTAGGATCTCCACCCTACAAACCACCATCTCCCAAAAATCTAAATTATAAATCCAAAACAAGCCTAATAATGCTAAAACATCACTTTGATTCACACAAGGCGGATTTTTTTTATAAATTATTCAAATTCTCTGATTATCAGATCAGTACTTGAAATTTGATTGAGTTTTCTAAAAGAATACATTATTTAAGATGATTCTAATTACCATCTCTCTAAAATTCAGCATTCCTTACTGCTCTCACGAACCAGTAATAATGTCAACCCACTGCTTTGCATGACACCCCAACGCTAAGATGATCACTATGACAAAACTTCACATGATGATGCATATAGAATACTGATTATATATCCAGTGCGCTCGTTTCTGATACTGACAACAACAAAATTAGGCCATAATGAATTACTTATTGACTACACATCAATAATGTATATATATAGCTCTTAAGTCTATAGCCATTTTTAGCAACTAGTTTGAAGATATATACAAGCGTGTTGTCAAAAAGTGTCCTCACCACACCATAAAACCACTGCGAAGCTGATCCCCGACTACAACAGAATCACATGAACGACCAAAATTTACTGGTAATTGGCAACTAGCTTGTATTTACAACACCAAACAACCGTTTGGCAGCATTTTGCAGTCATGTGACGATTGCCCAATTTTGCAACACTGCGTCTATGTCCTACACCAAAACTTAGCAGTCTAACCAATGGGTACAGATACACTATCCCTAGAATCACATCTAATCTGTGGCTAAACAACCGTCCCAACGACCCACAGCACACCAACCCCTAGGTGGCCGTGCTACACGCCCCCATTCTACCACAAAAAGCACCTATTAGGGAAAAGGCAGATCATGGCAAGCACACTGGATCTCGCAGGGCCTTCGCAGAACTGTGGGACCATAAACCAACAACAGCTTTGTTGTTCTCATCAACAGCAGATTATAGTGCCCTTGCCTGACTTAATAGGGAACTAAAGCTGACCAGGTTCAAGTAGTTGTGATAATGATAACTCAGTAAGTTGGGATCATCGATCCTAAAGAAGGAACTTACTTTGACAAAGAACGAAAAGTTTGAATCAGGTATTACCACATCAGCGCTAAAAGAAGAGCAAAACCATTCCAAACAAGCAGAAGCACCTTCTGTTTGGGGACTCAATTGTAAAGGGGTGTAAATTTACGGAAAGGATACTGAGGTTTTGAAGACGGTCAAGTGTCTACCAGTGCTAACTGCCAGCCGGAGACAAGAAGCGTAATTATTAAGATAGTCAAGAATGTTGATTTGATGCTATTATACATTCTTAGGTTACAAAGATCTATCCCAGAAGGATGTAGCTCTCTGTTGAGAAAGGCCTTCCGAGCTTGGGTATATTGAACTCTAGTATTTATGGCTGTAGGCTTATCTTTTCACAGGTTTCTACCCAATATCACAAAGGGAACAAAAAGGGAAGGGCAGTGTGTAGCAGAAGTTTAATGATAGTCGGCTAAAGCGAGTGCGTGTAAAAGCGGAAGGCTTTGGTTTTTTAAGTCAAGATGTCTGCAGACTGGTCCAATGAAAAACTGTAATCAAAGAAGATGGTCTTGCATCGCATCAAAGAAAGGGACTGAGTTACTTTGGCATTTTAATTCACAGATTTCCTGCGATAAACAGTTTAACACTGAACAGCAGGGACAGAGTATTAAATGGACTTCAGAACCATTCCTGTCCCCAGCAAGAAAAAAACTAATAAGGATACCAAGTGCCATGCAAATAGATGTTTGTGCAGTAAGATTATCAACCTTGATGCCAACGCAAAACAAGCATTTAAATTAAGTGAGTGCCATACCATGCGCAACTAATCAACACAGGTGGAAGAAAGAGGACAGGCACAACACATGTTATGTAAGAACTACAACACAGTGCTCAGACATAAAGATCTGAATGCCTCTATACAAAATGCACCAAAGTCTGGGGAACAACAGGTGAACTAGAACTACGAATACATGAGGTAAATATGATATAGTTGGAATATACAGAAACTTGGTGGGATGGAAACGCCATACTGTAACATGCTGTAGAGGAGACCAAACTTATCAAAAAAAACAGACCCCCAAAAAGAGGAGGTGGAGTTCCACTGTATGTAAAGGACCACTATATTGTACAAGAAATGGCATGACACCAGATTGAACACCGCTAGAATGCATATGATCATAAAAAGAAAAAAAAGAGAATGACATGGCCATAGTGTTATATTATAGGCCACCCATCAAGCAGAAAATATAGATGTCCTTTTTGCCCAGCCAACTAATAAACATATGCAGGGAAACACACAACAATAGTAATGGGAGACTTCAGTTATCCTGATATCAATTGGAAAACTAATTCTGCACCAAGTGAGAAAATCAAATAAGTTCCTAACCAATCTAGCTTCGACAACTTTGTTGTCCAAAAGGTAGTGGGTGAAACTAGAGGGACTCCATTAATTCTTACAACAGAGAGAAGTGAATTAGGGAGTTGAAACTGCAGGAACCTTGGGAGAGAGTGACCATGTCATACTAGAATTCAACAATAACACAAACACAAGCAACAGAACATAATGATCAGAATCTTGGATTTTAAAAAGAGCTGCCTTTCAATAAACTCAGAGAGAAACTTTGAGAAAGATTCCATGGATGAAAATCCTAAAGGGGAAAACAATTCAAGAATCTTGGGAAACTCTACAAAAGGTATGATCATAGAAGCCCAGACTAGAAACATACCACTGAGAAAGAAAACACAAGAAATCCAAGAAGAAACCAGCATGGCTGAACAAAAGATCTCTCTGGAAAATTGAAAAAAAAAAAAGAAAAAAAAGGACAAGTACAAAAAATGGAAAGAAGGATATACAACTATGAGGCAGAATATTCAGCAGATAGCCAGAATCTGCAAAGACGAAGTCAGGATAGCAAAGGGTCAGAACGAACAAAGACTTGAAACAAAAGTCAAAGATAATAAATAAAAGCTTCTTCCAACATATAAATTAACCAAGAAAAAAATCAAGGAAACAGTCAGTCCACCTAAAAAGAGAGAAGATGGCAAGGAAGTAAACAGGCAACAAAAGAGAAAGCAGAACTGCTTAACTCATTCTTTGCATCCATCTTCACGCAAAAAAAAAACTATAGCTCAACTGACTAAAAAAACATAACTGTAAAAGACAGACCAGAAATAGTTAAAATAAGAAAAAAAATAGTAAGAGAATACCTGTCTGATCTTGATGAAAACAAATCATCGGGGCCTGATGGATTACATCACAGAGTTTTTTAAAGGAGCTGGCAAAAGATCATCTCAGAACCACTAACACATATCTTTCAAAATCCTGGAGCACATGGGGAAACTATCAGAGGACTGGAAAAGAGCTGATGTGGTTTCCCATCTTCAAAAAAAGAAAAAAAATCAGACCCAGGAAAACTATAGACCAATTATCCTAACATCAAACGCGGGAAGATACTGGGAAAAGATAATAAAAAAAAACAAATTTGTCAACATCTAGAAAAAAGTAAAGTAAAACTCACAGTCAGCACGGGTTGTTAAAGTGCCAAACCAATCTTATTTCATTCTTCAACACAGTGATTAAATTAGTAGACCAGCAAAAATATTGTGGACATAATATATTTAGATTTCAGCAAGGCATTCGACAAAGTAGATCACAACCTACTTCTTAGTAAGCTAGAAAAAGTGGAACAGATAGCACCACCATTAGATAGACTCACAGCTGGCTGCGCAAAAACCCTACTCAACGTAATGGGTCTAAGTCTACATGGAGGGAAGTAAGCAGTGGGGTGCCACAAGGTTCCGTCTTAGGCCCAATGCTCTTCAACATCTTCATTAACAACTTAGATGAGGGAATAGAAGGGGAACAAATTTGCAGATGATACTAAGCTGGCAGGAATAGCTAACACCCAAGCAGATAGACTCAAGATCCACGTGGATCTTGACAGACTAGAACACTGGGTCATATCGAACAAAACAAAATTCAGTGGAGAAAAAATAAAGTCCTACAC
This sequence comes from Laticauda laticaudata, assembly GCA_004320025.1. NCBI lineage: Eukaryota > Metazoa > Chordata > Lepidosauria > Squamata > Elapidae > Laticauda > Laticauda laticaudata. Next base: position 7,532 of record BHFT01047460.1, on the reverse strand, counting down.
TTAGGCAAGAAAAACCAAAAGGACACATATAGACTGGGTAAAACCAGGCTCAATAGCAGTAACTGTGAGAGGGATCTTGAAGTCTTAGTGGACAACCAGCTAAACATGAGCCAGCAGTGTGCAGCAGCAGCCAAAAAAGCTAATGCAATCCAAAGTTGTATTAACAGAGAGATACAATCAAGATCAAGGGAAGTACTATAAAGCCTTAGTAAGACCACACCTAGAGTACTGCATCCAGTTTTGTTCACCACATTATAAAATAGATGTTGAGTCTCTAGAAACAGTACAGAAAAGAGCAACCAGGATGATTAGGGGATTGGAGGCTAAAACATACAACGAACAGTTGCAGGAACTGTGCTTGGCTAGTCTACTAAAGAGAAGGACCAGGGGAGACATGATAGAGGTCTTGTAATATTTGAGGGGCTGCCACAGGGAGGAAGGGATCAAGCTATTTTCTAAAGCACCTGTAGGCCAGACAAGGAATAATGGATGGAAACTGAAGAAGGTTTAACCTGGAAATAAGGAGAAACTTTCTGTCAGTAAGAACAATCAACCAATGAAACGGCTTGCCCTCGGAAGTTGTGGGACCGCCATCCATTGAGACTTTCAAGAAGAAATTGGACTGCCATTTGTCAGAAATGGTGTAGGGTCTCCCGCTTGGGCAGGGGGTTGGCAGGGGGTTGGGCAGGGGGATGAGCTAAAAGGTCCCTTCCAACTCTGATTATCTGTTATCTGTTAACCTTCCCAGCCAGCTTTTGGTAAATCAAGCCAATGCAAGAAGCTGGATTTACTTAACAACTGCATGATTCACTTAATAGCTTCAGAGATTTGTTTAATAATTATGGAAAAAAGATCATAAAATCAAGCATGACTCATTTAACAACTGCCTTGCTTAACAATAGAAATTCCTGTTTCGATCTTGTACTTTAATAATTTTAATATGCATATTTTTCTTAAAAAAATAACAAGTATATCACTCCAAATAGTTGCAGGCACCAATGTGTAAGCAATAATGGTCCAGTCCTTTTACTTGTTTGTTTGCTTGCTTGTTTGTAAAATGTATTGGCCTTCCAGATTATCTCAGACTAACTCTAGGAAGACTTACTTTCTTAAGCCCATGCCTGATACCTGTCCAGGAAGTTTGGGAAGGCTGGAAATGCATCCATTTCCAGCTTCCAGAGAACCTCCATAGTCCGGGAAGGCCGTTTTCACCCTCCTGGAGGCATGAGGACAACCTCCAGAGCCCAGAGAAGGCCTCCTCCACCGTGGTGCAGGAGGCCAACTAGGTCATGCCCACCATGGCCACGCCCACCCAGCAACCAGGCAGAAAAGCCCATCCCTGGAAGAGAAGACAATAAAGCAAAAAAAAAAAAAAANAAGGGTTTGAAAGTGCTGTGGATCTGATTGAGAGGCTGCAGAAGAAAAAGAACCCCCCAAAATATCTTCCCTCTCTCTTCTTATATAAATATATCTTTTATGGGAAAGGTATTTGAGCAGTAGCTCAGACAGTTGCCAATACTTCTGTTGCCAATACTTGCCTTTGTCCTCTAAAATCCAGAAAGGAGTGCATGTACCCTACCCTACCCTTACTTCCCAGTACACAAAGAGAATAACACAGAGAGGAAAAAATATGGCCATTGGTGACAAGCAGATTGGGAAGAATTTCAGAAGCCATTTTTTGCATGCTTTCAAATAGAAGTCTGGAAAGAAATCATAAAAAGTGTTTGTCCAGCACTTTCCAAAATCTGAACAGCACAGGACTCAATTTAAGCATATTGGAAAAGCTGGCAAATTTGAAATGTTTATGTGGACAGGGGTTCCTAAAAAAATCAAAATAATTCCTTCAATTCATCCTTATGATAAAGGCAATTTAGCAATGGCCTGGAAATTTTACTGATATTTTTATTCTAAACCTCTCCTGCTTCTTCCTGATCATGTGACCCAAAATGGAACTATTACAAAGAAACTAGAAAGAACCTTGCTCAGATGTTTTCTCTAATTTTAATTTTTCTTTTATCTCATCCCTCACTTTAGTCTAAGATGTAATTTCACACCATCTATTACAAGCATGAGACAATGAAGCAGAACAGCACTTTTTTTCATCACAGACACCACAAGCAACAGATGGGACAATTAGTTCCCTGCCCTACAACACTGTTGTTTTTCAAAGCAAGGATGCCAGGAAAGATAATTGCTTTTACTGTTCTCCTGGAGCATGCTGTACTGTTTGCTGACAGCCTTTTCTACTCAGAGCACACTCCAGAGCCCTAGGTGGGAAAGCTCATATGTGCATTTCGGATTTCTTTTCCAAATTTAAGTCCTCAGGAAATTTTAGTTTCAGGTTCGCATCCTTTCGTTATTTTTCTTTAAAGCGTGCTCATTTAAAATCTCACTTAAAGACATAAAGGTTGCACCTTGCTGGTACTTTATCTTCTTCTCACTTTTGTTTTTTAAAAATACTAAATAGGAAGAATGAAAAGGAACATATTTGAGAAACTTTGAATTGAATTTTGACATGCCCAAAGTCATAATGCTAGAAACTTAGCAATATTATGTTCAGCAAAATCATATACGTAATACCACAGATCCAAATGCAAGGACTTTTACATCTCTGACCAAATTAGAAGATAGTTAAACATATGGTTAACTCTTTATCAGAACAATAGGCAACACTAAGCTGATTTTAATGGCTGATTTCAGGAAGCTAAGAAGGTCAAATCTGATTAGTATTTGTATGGGTGATAATCATAAGATCCCAGACATAGTCTAGGTTGGATATTAAAAGTCAGTGGTCATACTGGGAACAATAAGAAAGTGATATGACAGTTCAATGTTATTACCAAGAAAATCAGGTATATAGACAACCGCCTGACTATCTATTTATTTATTTATTTATTTGTTTGTTTGTTTGTTTGTTTATTTATTTATTTATAAGCAGCTATATAGCCACCCACCAACTCTGATGACTCTAAGCATCTTGTCAGAAAAGCAGCAAACACATAACATTAAAAAAAATTCAAAAGAAGCCAGGAGAAAAACTTATACACCTAAATCCACCCAACAGAGTAGCCATATCTTCCATAGTTTTCTAAACATTAATGGGGTAGGATCCATTCCAGGGAGTAGGTGCCATTACATAAAGATTGTGTTTCTACAAGAAATCATCATAACTGCAGTTTATCTCAAAGATTTCCGATTCTAATAAACAAAGCTTTAACAAATAACTCTTAAGGCATACTTAACTTGATAGTAACTATTACTGGCAAGTTATTATTGCATTCAAACATGTTGAAGAAATCCATTTTCAAACTCACACAGCTATCATGTACTGTAATTAGAAGACTTAGAAAGAAGCTCTTAACATTATTTAACCTTAATTGGCAGACTACCTATTTTCATAGAGTTTTTCTATCACCCCAGAATAAAGGCAGAGAAAAGAGGAACTAATTAAATGAAGCTGTTAACATGGATGCTGCAGCAAACTAGTTAAATTAAGTGTACACCCTTCATTAGTGCAGAGAAGATAATGTAACCTGTAGAGATAAGCTTATCTCCACCAACTACCCAATGATAAATAATTGAAGTGTGGATATGTCTGGCTATGTATAGTTTCATCTTATATTTTTAGAACAAAAACGGAAAAGGTTTCCCTGCCAATTGTGGCCAAGTCTATTGCTCATCTCCATTTCTTGACCAAGACAGCCAGCGTTGTCCAGAAACAATTTCCAGGGTCATGAGGCCAGCATGGCTATATACCAAAGTCACATGGAACATTGTTATCTTCCAATCAAAGAAGTAGCAAAAGCACTTAGGTTATATACTGCTTCATAGTGCTTTACAGCCCTCTCTAAGTGTTTTACAGAGTTGACATATGCCCCCCAAAATCTGGTCCTCATTTTACCCACCTTGGAAGGATAGAAGGCTAACTCAACCTTGAGCCAATCAGAATTGAACTCATGGCATGAGCAGTGAATTAGTCAGCAGTACTACATTCTAACCACTATGCCACCAAAGCACTTCTATTAATCTACTTGCATTTACATGCATTTGAACTGCTAGGTGAGCAGGAGGTAGAGCAAATAATGAGAAGTTACCCCATTGCATGGAGCTCAGATCTTGAACCCAGGCTGTCAGCTCTTCAGCTGACAAGATCAGCATCTTAACCACACAGCCATCATAGTTTTGAACAGAAAAAGTTAAAAAAAAATAGAATTAATATGTTGCTCTTCAAATCTGGGTTTTACTGGGGTGGTTTATAATACCTTAAAATCATACTAAATATGTATTTGAATTTAACAGGAAAATATAGTTGATATCATTACTGAATAATGCCTATAAATTGTTCACAAAGATTCTAGCAAATAAACTGAAACTAATGAAAGCCTGGACATGTAAAATAAATCATCTCTATTCAGCTGCACAGAAAATTCACAACAATCCTCAGCTACGAATAGCACCACATAAGATTTAAGCTGACAAAGGTCAAAAGTCCTTTAGCTCATGCACAAAACTCAATAAAAATTTGCAAAGGAAATAGGACAGAGCTTCATGCTCCTAGCAAAAGTCCTTCCATCCACCACCTGAAAAATATCATGTTTTCATTTCAGTATTACAAAAGGTGAAAAACAAAGAAATATGATTGTGCCAATGTTTCAAGGAAATGGATATCACATGTATTAAGAGAATGGAAAAATAGATTTTCTCTTTCTGGTTGATGGAAGAACAATACAAAAAATTAACTACATCAGGAACTGAGTGGTTTCATCAGAAAGTTTTACATTTCAGATATGCATATTCCATCAATCAAACGGGTACTGACTTCTTTAGAGTTATTAAATTCTTTCTTACCACACCATTTCATGCTAGATAATAATCCAGTGTTAAATGTGATTAAATACAGAATTACTATAGTCACATAAAGCTCAAAGGGATAATTGCCATTTTTAAAAGGTGATAGATAATATATGCTAAAACTTCTCCATTGGAGGAAAATTTGCTATCCCAAATTTATAAAAGTCTTTGTGTTTGGATATAATTTCAGAGGGGAAAAAGATTTAATACACTGTTATGATCCCAGTGACATTAAAAATCAGCTATCATGAAAAATGGAGAATGAAAATCTTGAGTAACAAGAACCACAAACTGACTGAATCAAAACTTTCAATGTTAAGCAAGAAAGATCAAGAGATATCTCAATAACAAATGTTAACAAATAAGGGGAAATCACCAGTAAAAGGGAGATGTTTTCAAAAAGATCAGAAAAAATGGAAAGAATGTAGAAATAACTCAAAAATAATAATGGAAGAGATCTAATAAAGACAAATGAAATTAAAAGAAGATTGAAAGTACATATTTAAAATCTTTACAAACAGGATTAGAGAATGACAGAAATATTTGTAGAGGAGCAATATATTTATGAAATGATTCTATTAGAAAGTGAGATATGACAGCAATACAGCAGTAATCAAATAACAAGGCATCAAATATAGATGACAAAATGTAAGCAAATGTTGAAGTTCTTACAAAAAGGAATAGAGCCAAATAGAGAAAATGAAAAGGGAGATTTTGGAAAGGCAGAAATACAAGATCAGATTGATAAGTGAGAAAGCAAGGAGGTTTGCTTCTGAATATCTTGATTATGTAAGATTGTGAAAGACAAAAAAGGTCAAAGGGTGTACCAGAATATCTGAAACAAACATTTCAGAAGATGGTATTAATAGTGTCCCTGAATCTTAACATTTACAGTATATGTATAGCAAATTTTATGTTTGTTTCAATCTTTTGCAACTCTAAACAGCATATAGTAAGCTACATACAATGAGTGTATATAGTGAAACAGTGCTACATACTAATTAAGAATAAATGTATCATGATAAAACATACACAATTCATATACACATACACAGTTCCTAATCTCTTTGAAGACAAGAATTTAATCTCCAAAAACATTCAGAAAAAGCCTAATCTTCACAAACATCCAGAAGACCATGAAAGGAGGGAGAATTGATCCATAGATAAGGAAAGTGATCTTGATAGAGATATGCCAGTTTGGTTATCAAAGGAGACAAGCAGACCTTGTTCATTTCCTGGGCATGACTGGATCAATCAGTCCAGACAATACCACAAGACTGTGCCCTAAGTAACTCTCTTGCACCTGCCTAGTCTGAATCCAACTCCAAGTGAATCTTGGTGACTTTATCCACCAGATAATAAGAATATTACTCACTATAGTCCTGTAAACAAACCTCCTTCCCAACTCTTCCCAACAGGGAAGAGACAATGTCATTCTAAATAGGACCACTCAGTGGCTATGGATGAATGAAATAACAACACAGAGAAATAATATTTTGCTGCCTTTATCTCCATGAAATGGACCCAAATATGGGCTTTCACTTGTGTTTAGTTGGATTTATTCTTTGCCTTCCTCCAGTGATAGTTCAGCTGTCACTTCTGGGACTTCATCTCTTAAAGTTCCTTGGAGAAATAAGGAACAGCATGGAAATGACATACATAGAGAGACTGCAAAGGAACAATCTGGTCCAGTGCCTCAATATTTGCCTCATTCCTTGCCTCAGCTGAAGTGTTGGAATGAAATTCAGGAACAACTCCAAACTTCAACAAGAGAATAATCAGGGAAGCCATCGAAATAGAGAAACACCCCCATAACATGAATAAACAGGATGATGCCTCCTGTCTACAAGACATCTGGAAATTAGCCCTTATCAACAAATGAGTCCCAGCCATGAAAACCAACACCGGACCCAAAACAACACATGACACAACCACCATTCTCCCTCACCAGACACAAACCCAAACCCATCCCACAGATGAAAGACAACCACCATCCAGAAATCAGACCACAGCTGCATCACTAGCTACCACACACCCTGACCCCCAAATCAAGCAAATGGACACACCCCATGCACCCCATTCAGGCCTCAAACTTGCAGCCAAACCAAAACCCAGAACGTCACATCACAGCCACCTGCTCAGGATATCACATCACAGAACTCAGAAGGTTACATTACAAAACCTCAGGATGTTGCAACACAGCCAATGATCCAGGAGAATACAGCACAAGACCCAGGATGTCATAACAATAGAACTTAGAAGGTCATCACACAGCCCATGACTCAGGTCGTTACAGGACAGGAGGCTGATCGACACACAGCCAATACCTCAGCCACACATATTCTTACGAAAAAGCCAGCCAATTTACAAACATCAACTCCATCAACCAATCAAGAAATGACAACAGAACCAACCTCCCCACCAGTATATATATGGAGATGGCAACTCTGATCACACTTTGCTCACACAAGCATGAAGCTGAAAGCACCAGTCTGAAGATGGTGAGTGGGACCTCATCAAAACATTGCCAAGATAATCACAATCTTACATGGGAAAAGACCCAAACATGCAAAGGCCTACATACCTGTACCTACAAGTATTTTGGTGCTTCTCAGAGTAATGTGAGCTTGTAGCTGTTTTTTCTTTTTAACTGCCAGTGGGGGTGTGACTTGACTGGGTGG
>BHFT01047459.1:0-37371 GCA_004320025.1 Laticauda laticaudata | reverse complement strand
TACAGAACGGAAGCATCACGTTAACCAACAGATGGCAAGTGTTTCTCTCTGTTTTACATCCTCTTTCCATCCGTTGGATAACCCTATCCAGATCTGGGCTGCAATACTCCAAGCAATCACAAAATGGCAACAGACAGATGCAGAACATTTTTTCCTATCATAATCACCACCTAAATATTTGCATTTCTGGTCTTCTAGTCCTAAGCATCTAAATAATTAAAATGTACTATAGCTGCCTTATAGAAGAAATGGGTTAAGGAAAAAAAAAAGCCAAAAATAGAACAAAAGTTTACTTTTGGCTGTTTTAGCCAAGTTTTTTCTGTCTGTAAGTTTGATTCAAACTATTTCACTAATATGAAATGTCAACTGCAGTCTGAACAGGAGAAGTGGTTGAAGTTCTGTTCTGGAGCTTGATGCAGCCTCTTAAGGACTCCATGGAAAACAATAGTTTTAGAACTAATCCTTTCAAGAACTTGTTGCTGTGGTATAAAAACTAATATCAATGAAGGCCCCATCCTTAGTTTTGGATGAAATTGCCTTCTCCCATGCAGAGTTGGTTCATAATCTAGTTGTCTTCTTGGATGCATTTCTTATGCTCAATGAACAATAAGAAACCATGGGCAAATGTACAGTTTCGTCTTACATTCTAGTGATAGGCATTTCTGTATTTGGAGGCATTATTGACAGTCACTTGTGTCTTGGTTATTTCTTATTTAAACTATTGCAACTTACTGTACATTGGATTAACCTTGAAGATACTCAAGATACTGCAATTGGTCCAAAATAACTAACTAACTAAGCATGCAATCCAGTTTGCCCATATGACAGTACTACTTTGAAATTGTTTTCTAGTTAGCTATTTGTCATCATTTTGCCAGCCAACTCTCCTTAGCAATTCTTTCATACATCCCCCCAAAATCATATCTAAATTCTTTTAAATCATTTGTTGCTGTTGTTCCTACATGGCCCAACCAAGCACACTAACACACACAATCCCTCCAAATGGCATCTAATTGTCCAATTGAGTGCTGGAAGGAAAAGTCCACTCCATGTCCTGATCCTTAGGAAGAATCAACAGGGACCATTAGAATAGGCTTTCACCATTGCTGACCCACTTTTCTTGAGTAACATAATCTTGGAATCAAAACAACCGTGCCTTGCACAGATTTGGACAGTTATAAAGATCTACCTCTTCAAAAGGATATTTGGGCATTGGTTTGAATTTTGGTTTTTCTTGGCTCCTATTCATTATTATGTTTTGATTTTTAATCTGCTTATTATTTCATGTTTAATCTTGTTGCTCTATAATGGTGTATAAGCCACAGTATCATTTTACTGAAGTAGGATATAAGCATTAGCAGATAAATATGAAAGTTAGCAAATAAATGTGTTCTGTGTTTTTGAATAGTTATTGTGCACAACTAAGGGCCACATTGTGGGATAGGTCCAAGGGCTATAATGAATGAGATGATGAGGGATATGCGTAGAACCATACCATGCATTTGGATGGGACTAGCAATTTTTTTCTTATTCTGTCAGTATTTTATGATACAATCAGGACTATAAGGATGCAAAACTGCTACCAAATTTCAGCAGAAACTGAGGAACTTGTGTATTTGGGAGAAACATCTGAACCTTATTTTATCATGTTCTTAGTTGCTGAGACACCTCTCTCTCTTCTATTTTCTGCAGAAGGTGCTTGAGTATACAGAAATCAGAGATAGAGATAAACAATATTGCTGTATCTTAAGCATATTTTATTCATATTGCAGACTTCTAACACCCAGCAAGTCTTCTTTCTTCATAAAATGCTACATTATCTTATTTGTACATTCTATTTCCTTGCAATGTTGCAGCATTTCACTGGGAAAAAAAACTCTTGAGAGTAAATCAAAGCAATAAAAACAGAACAGGTAATTAATTTTGAAGTAATCAAAGAAATATATTGTCAATCAATTCAGCTCTTTGAAATCTTTGCATTTTCCTGTCTTAATCCTTGATTCCTTTTTGTCAACTTCTTCAATGATGGCTCTTGTATTGTATTTGTTTGGGACCAATTTATAGCAGACTTCATTGCAACTGTGTATACTTTTGTAATTCCCTTCATATTCTCTCTATATAAAAGACATACTTTTATTTTTGTTGAAGCCTTCCATACTTAGCAATGTATTAGCAATGTTTTACAGTTTGAAAAAATAATGAAACTACACTGGAAAAGCATTTGGAAGCTTCAAATGGTGTGGAGTACAGCAGTGTGGACAAGTAACTAGTACCTTGAACAGCACTCAGTAATGGTAACCAGTGCAGCTTACACAGCAGAGTTGCAGTGTACACTACTTACGCACATCCATTACTATCCCAGCACTGCATTCTGAGCCAGCTGCAGCTTTTCAGTGGTCTAAGAGCAACCCTATATAGAACACTTCATAATAATCCACAATTAAATTACACAATATTAATTTCCAATATTTCTTTTCTCTTTCAACATCAACAAAATCCAGCATAAATAATTCTGATTCCATTGTAGTCTTAATCCACAATATTGGTTGCACTATTGTATGAATTTGCACCCACACTTTTTTGTTTCTTCACAAGTCTATCTTGCAGGATAAAAGCTCCCCTGTTCCTTTTCAAACTTCCAATAGTGCTATAATATTCCTTTGTACATTTAGACAGCTTGACTAGTATCATATACCTACAATACATTATTTTTAAAAATGTTCTCTTAAATTATGAAACAATATAAATTTAATACCAATTTACCACATTTTGTCCCATGTTTCTATATTTATATTATATTTGAAATTTACAGCCTAGTTTTGAGAAGAATATTCTCAATATTTCTCAAGACCTCTGGAAACCTTCAAAATGCAATGGAAGCAGCCTTCAGCCCTTTCAAAGTTTATATTATGATTACATTTGTCAAGGCATTTGCCTCTTTTTAGCCTTTTCCACAATACAAGAGAAAGTAGGACAGTGGTGGGATTCAAATTTTTTTATGACCAGTTCTGTGGGCATGGCTTGGTGGGTGTGGCAGGTGTCAGCCTTCAAGATCTTCTACTATCGCTTTGCATCTTTCGGTTGTCATAAGAAACGAGGGGAAGGGGAGGTAGGGACAAGTCTGGGAAGTGAGCTGGAGGTGTTACCTTCTTCTGTTGTGTAAATGAGGGGGGGAGCATACAATAGAGTTAGGTTTCTATTTCTCACTTAGCTTTCTTTTCTCTGCACAACTGCAACCCATTATCANACTGCAACCCGTTATCAAAGTATGCCAAGGTCAACGGACAGAGGCCTCATCATCACCTGAAGATGCCGACATGATCATATTCACAACTTCTAATTGGAAGTTTCATCTGAACTATTGGGAGTGGGAACACTTCCCTCATTTTGTATATGTGAATTGCGTGCCTAGTTTCTCAGATTCAGAATTCTTTGGTTGCTACCACTTCACTTTCAGTAAAAGATATCTTTTCTCTAACGTAAAGAGTCTAAGTATTTCTTTCTTGGATTTTGAATGGAGCTCCGCCTGACAGCAGGGGAAGGATACTGTAAAATCTTCAATCAGAGTTGGGATTTGCTGGTTTTCCAAACTACTCAAAATTTCTGCTACTGGTTCTTCAGAACTAGTCAGAACCTGCTGAATACCACCTCTGCCGTAGAATCTGGTCCACAAGGGAATATGACAAGGAACTGGCTCATAATAAAATTGATTTACCACTATTGCCATCAACCTGAATGATTATTGCCACTCACCTTCCTTCAGCAAGAGGGCCATAAAAATTCATAGAAAATGTAACCAATAACTCTAGATCATAAATTTTGAACTATTTAGAAGGATCCATGGATCTTGAGCACCAAAAATGTGACATCAACATTCTGACTTGCCTTCTTTGAGGCCTTTGGTGTTACAAAACCAACAGTACAATTTAAGAACCAGAGAATTCATCTGTCAACAATCTCAAATATACCACCAGACTGTGTGTATACATAAATTTATCCCATATCAAAGAGAAATACTTTGTATTGTTTAATCTAGTCAACCTCCTGGGCACTATCTAATTGATCAGGATAATTTCCTTTTCCAGTTTACAGCAAGAAGAAAAGAACAAGAGATTTACTGTTTTAGAATTGTGGCAGTTATTAAGTGTTTATTGGAAGTACATCCAAGACACAGAAAAATAGGTCAAGTTGCATGATACCATACATAGAACCTGCACAATCTATGTAATGCATCATTAATTTATTTATCTCTTAGCAGCTCCCAGGAAAGGTGATTTGTACATATTTGTCTTCTGAAAGGTAAGACATTGCAAACTATGGGATCATTATTAAGTCAGGCTTGCTGGTGTAGAGGACTAAGTAGAATGACAAAGAGTCCAAGAAATTGGATAAGCTGTAACAAATCAAATCAATAGAGCATGCTATGTATTTGCAGGATATGTACGGTACAGAAACTAGGACCATATGGATACTCAAAGGAACACTTTGCATCCTTTTGCATCCTTTTAAACAGCAAAAAACAACTACTTCTCATCTGTAGAGTGGAATGGCCACAACACTTCAGATAGCAGCAATTTATTTGCAAATATAAGGGCCCATTTATAATGCAAATTGGCACCACTTCAACTGTTCATGAAGATGATGAAGACATTTTGAAGCACTGAGACACAATAAAACAACACCTTGAAGTAAACACATCATTGAGCAAAATTGCTCATTATCTGGCCAAAGGAGGCCATTTTTCAATATGATAAAGCTTAATATGATAGACTGCATACAATATTTATAGCTGTAGTATATTCAGGCAATTGTAGATTTGGCAGGGAGCTGAATCATTTACATAAACCTGTTTCTTACTGCTTTTAAGTTTTGGTTCAAAACTATTGTGGTATAGTGATGGGTATACAATGAGCATCTGAAACTGAAACAGGGACATAAACCTGCTTTTCCCTCCCTATTTTTAAAAAACTTATGGAAGATAAATAGTTGCAATATGCTTACAACCAGCCAAATCTTATGTTCAGTACTTGGCTAATTAAAGATTGTATTGGGATTAAAATACATCATGTGTAACCAATAAAGTCCCACTTCTTGAATCAAGGTCAAATGTATTGTTTCACATAGCATTTAACACTTCTAGGCGTGGGATTCCCCTTATTCTAATTAACTTGTGAAAGAATTAACATCAGTTCCACACAATTTTATTTATTTTAATTATTCTTTCATAAAAGGAGAGAGAGAAAAGTAAAATTCAAAGTTCTTGCAGCTTAGGTAAGTAGCTCTTTGACATTTCATTTCATTTATTCAGGTGCAAAAAGAGTTCATTCTGTGGTTATAATAATTTATAGCCTCCTTTAAAACATAGCATAGAGCTTTGTTTCAAGATAGGTAAGGACTGAGAATTAATTGGCTGTTAATGGATGAATTTGTGATGAAAAAAGGAAGATATGTATTTGGCAAAGTGACATTTGCTTTAGTTTTTATTTAATGTAACAAAGCAGATCTTTAGTACATATTATAATATAATATGAATTCATTTCACAAATAATAAAAGAAAAAATGAAATATATAACAACATACACTGAAAGGAGAGGAGATGTTTAACAGATAATTCCTTTCTGAAATTTATATTTTGACATTATCTATAGTATCTATGCCACAGTTATGACAAGCTTGAGATAATGTGCCATATTAAATGTCATCACAATTCTTTTTCATTGATGAGAAAAGAAGAGAAAGAAATTAAACCATTAAAATGATCTAAAAATAGAACCCAAGCAACAAAAGATCAAAATGCCAAAATTTTGCAGGAAGGAAGGAAAGAAGGAAAGAAGATGAATATATCTGGCATTTTCAAGATATTTCAATCATTTCTCTGTTATGTTCTTGCAAGATCATAAACTAATATCAAAATATTTTAATAATTAAAGTATTAAATATATATATCAATTACAAATGAGTTTATTTATTATTCTGTTAGGTTCTCCAGTATAGTTATATCTCCGGATAAACAAAGATCCTATATAACACAAATCAGGAATATGCAAATTAGTTTGTCCAAACACTAAATCCTGAGAAGTTAGTTAAGCCCCTGTCACACTGAACCAACGGATGCAAAGAGGATGTAAAACGGACAAAAAAGCTTGCCATCCGTTGGAAAACGCGATGCATCACTTTGTGTACTCACTGCATACGTGTTTTCAACGCTCTATCGTCAAACATCTGTCTACTGCTATTTCATCTTGCTCAAAAAGTTTGAGCTGCACAAAACTTTTTGAGCAGATGAACTTTCCACCGTGTACGATCTACATCCGCGACACATACTGACCAACAAACGTTCTGCCTGTTCCATTGTCATCCGTTACAGTCAATGAATCGCTCTTGGCATCCTCCTGGCCATCCGTGCAAACTCACATCCACTCACAGTGGAACCGAAAGAGGGAGGGAAGGCGAAAGGTACGTGGATATGTCCACACAGCGTTAGTAGCACAGACAAGAAAGGGATGAAACTGGGTGCAGCTCGATATAAAGCATTTAAAATGGACAAAATGTTCATATATGGGACAATATCTGCGGAATTTAGGATGTCTGGAGGATGTCCAGAGTATGTGGAAGGCACACCTAGCGGAAACCGACATTTTCCTATAAAAAGGGTGGAATCACCTGGATCATCACTGTCAGTCGCAGCAGCCCTGGTGTGCAGAACCTCTCCAGCCTTGCTCTTGCTCTTCCACAATATCATTGATCTCCACCATGGATGCATTGCGCACACTCCTTTTGGCAGCTGCCATCATTCACACCGAATGCAAGAGCCCTCTTCAGACTGTTTTCATCTTTTCTACGCAAAGAGAAGGAGACAATCCAGAGAAACTGTCTGGGTTCCGAAGATGGATCAAGGAGAAGAGTGGAGTTTTTGGACTCTCCATGACAAGCTGAATGGTGGGAGCTGAGGAATGAAGACACTCGTGGCATTTCCAGCTACTTCATGAGCGATGCCGCAGCCATGTTTGGCGAAGTTGTGGAGCATCTGAGGACCCAGGTTGAGCAAGGCAGAACACCAACTTCCATCCAGGTCTGGATCCTGGAGCTGAAGGTGGCACTGGACTCTTGCACCACCTGGCACTCTGGGACCACGTACAGAAACATTGCATATGCCTGGAGCGGTGCCACACAACACGTATCAAGCACATTGTGGTCAGAGAAGTGTGCAGGCCATCATCGAAAGAATACATGGAGGAGCTCCTCCGGTGTCCCACGCACTGAAGAGGCTGAGGAAAGTTGCAGAGCAGTGGTATCAGAGGCTGAAACTTTCCCCACACCGTTGGAGCCTAGAATGGAAGACGTGGCCTGCAAAGCTCCACCCAACTCAGGGTCAATTATTTCAACATAACAAGGGCACTCTTCCGCCATGGTCGATGCCTGACTACAAGTTCATGTACATACGATGTTCAGGCAATGGGTCAGCTTCAGATGCCCAGATATAAAATGCAGTGACCTCAAAGGGTGGGCTGGACACAACCTCATCAATGGTTTCCCAGCATCCAGACCCCTACCAATGACATCAAGACGTGTGGCTCTACTTCATCGTGGGATGCGCCTTCTCCTCTCAAGAACCTACCTTATTGAAGGCCCTACACGTCCAGATAGCCTCACCTGTGAAGAAGGAATCTTAAAACTACAGGCTGTCCAGGGGCAAGACGAGTGTTGGATGAACGCACTTTGGCAATCCTGCGCGCAACAGGTTCCAGGTAACTTCTCACCACCATGGCAGCATCGCCCAGAGACGCGTGAGGAGGATCATGGAAGCTTGCTTGCATCCTGCACAAATCCTCATACGCACCCGCTACCCAGTCTTGCAGGAACAGGCTCGTGGAACCCTCCAACAATGGGGCAATGGGGACATGGAGCCCCATGGTGAATGGAGGCAAGGACGAAAACTTGATAGACCACTGGTGGATTGCAAGGCCCCAACAGAGCTTTCACTTGAAGGAAGGCAGCAGTGGATGAGTGGCAAGACAGGATGATAGATGCTTAATGGATGCCTTCCTTCAGCCTGTTCATCTACATGGAAATGAGATTTTGCCATGGTACTGTTGAGTGGCTGTACAATGAACAAGGCATTTAAATAAAGAGTTGTGTTTTATTTGAAATGTGTTGGATTCAATGTATTAAATGTTATTGATAATAAAGGGCCATCATATGTGTGGCAGCTGGGAGGGGGAACCCATACAGTCCCACTATGCCTTGCACTATCCCACAACTATCCTTATCCCACAGCTTTCCTTACCCATCCGCACAGCTATCCATCTCCACAGCTATCCTTACCCATCCCCCACTATTCCATCCCACAGATATCCTTAGCGCCATTCCCACAGCTATCCATCCCACACTATCCTTACCATCCCACAGCTATCATTACCATCCAATAGCAAAGGCTTAACCCTTTTTTCAAGTTTTCCCCAACACTTATTAAGTTAAAAAAAATGAACCTAAGTGTGTGAACAAAGATAACGTTTATTAATACAAACTGTATAACTTTATTAAAAAAGCAAAATTGACCCAAGTCAAGTGTCTCTTAAAGCAAAAGATAAGGTAACAGATAAACAACCTCAGTTCTCTGGCACTCTTTTTTCAGTCACTCTGGGCGTGACCATGGTCTCAGATGTAAGGGGCCAGGGACTGTGGATGTGGCTGTTTGCTGGAGTGCTGGTCTGAGGCACCATTGGGGTGGCCTGGCCCCGAGAGTAAACAGTGAGATTGGTGTGTTCAGGAAGCTCTCAAAAGAGGCTGACTCAGTCCCGTGAGGTTCAGAGGCCACTTCCTACAAGACCTGGGATTTGTGAAGGGCCCCAAAGGGGGGGGGAAACTGAATGGAAACAAAAGGATGTTTTTTTTTCTGCAGAAGGGCTTGGCTGTGCGGCGTGGAGGAAGGAGGAGTGTGGCATCGCGAGGAACCTGCGGTGTGAACTGGAAGGGGCTGCCTCTGCTTGTGGGAATGTCCTCTGGTAGTGGTAGCTTGGTAGGCGAGGGGCTGCTGAAATCCGGTGAGAAGGGCTGTGACATCACCTGGGCGGTGGAGGAGCAGTAACCTGAGAGGAGATAATTCTGTAGGTAGCATGCAGAGTTACAGGCTGGCCTAGGAGGGTGAGCTGCAGAAGAGCTGTGATCCTCTCCATCCAAGCCTGGTACTGAGACCTCAGGCAATGTCCATGAGGGGTCGGCTCACGTACGTGATTGAAGTGGCTTGCATGGTTGGATGAGATATAATGTCAAAGTGGACCAGCTGGGAGAAGAGATCTGTGCTTGCATTGATTGTGTCCTCCTGATTCTCCAAGAGGACATGTGTGGCTTTGTCCCTCGGTCTTCACTTCTTGCCTGCATTCTGTGAGGGGAGTGGCGTGTGGGTGTGGGTTGTTGCTCTGGTTGGCTGCTCTTCTTGCTCCGATCTGAGAACAGGGATCCTCCACGTCCTCTGGCATGGGGAGTGCAGCTGTAGGGGTCTTCTGTTGGGGCCCTCCAAAGAACACCTGCCTGGACACGGTAGCTGCTTCTCCTGGCTGGAAGAGGAGTGGCTCCCTGTCTGAGGGAGAGGGTTGACAGAGGGGTCTGCCTCCTTGGTGGCGGAGCCTCACCCTCCAGGAAGCATGCACCTGGCCATTGACATAGGTCTCCCGGTCAGTTAGCTTGACAGCGGCCTTGCGCCGCGATCTCTTCAGGTGCAGCTTGCCATACCAGGATGTACATATGCTTCCACCACCCAAGGAGGACATCTGAAGTGTAGCCCAGGCTCTTCTGCCTTCTGTTTTCCATGCTGGCCTGCTTCTGCTTGTGTCGCGATAGAGCCTGTGGCCCTTTCCACAGGTACTCCTTCTCCCTCAGCCATTTCCACACCTACGTCCTCATGGTCCTCGGAAATGGAGTACTGCTTCCTCTCCCCCTTCTCCTTGCCTTGCTTCTTTCTCCCTCCTGGCAGGGGTTCAGGGCCTTCAGCAGCAGGGCTTTGAGGCCTTGGGGCTGGTTCCATGCACAGCAGCAGCAGCAGGAGAAGGCACCAGCAGCAGCAGGAGAAGCACCAGCAGCAGGCAGGGAGAAGCACCAGCAGCAGCAAAGCGCACCCCAGCAGGAGAAGCCAGCAGCACCAGCACCACCAGCAGCAGACCACCAGCGGCAGCACCAGCAGGAGAAGCACCAGAATCAGCAGCACACCAGGAGCACCGGAGCAGCAGGCAGCAGCAGGCAGCTTCAGAGTCAGCGGCAGGGGGGTTGGATGGTGGTCTGTCTTCTTGCCAGGGCTGGGCAGGAGTAGGCACAGGCTTCCTCTTCTTCTCCATGCTGTTCTCCCATAATGATGTCTCTGGCAGCAGCGTCCTTCCGCTGATGGTGAGCTGCTTGCGAGCTGCATCCTTTTTATGTCCGTGGAAACTTATGCAAATTGCATTCTCCCCGCATGCGCAGTGAAACACTTTGCGATGCCACTACGCATCCGCTACGCATCCTATAGGCCGTCTGTGATGCATCCGCGTCATCTGCTACAGCATCTGCTATGGCATCCGTTCCTTCCGCTCCGCGTCCACTTTGCTGTTCTCCCCCGGAAGCCCTGTGGATGTGTGCATCCACTTCCATCACTTTCATCCGCTAGGCTTTCGCTACGAACTTCTTGCTTTTCATATCTCGCGCGCTACATCCGCCCCACGTCTGTTCCTTTCCATTGTTGTCCACTCTTGTTTATGCAAATTTGGCGGCACTTTTGAGAAGCGGATAACAACGCGATGGAAAATTTGCTCATCCGCTGCTGTCCTTTTTACATATGTTTCTTGCATCCGTTGGCCCAGTGTGACCTAACCTTACATCAATATCAGAAACTGTGAGTTTAAGGTAAAAGAAAATGTTGTTGAAGGCAAATCAGCATGAATGGAAGGTCTTGTGATCTGTAGCATTAGCAAAAACTGTGCTCTGCAACTTCTAGAATTAACATTAGTTCTGCTCCAGTTCAAAATACTCATTTGTGTCGTACTGGTTTGTGTTTTTATAAAAAAATATTTGCCTACTTAATTGGCTCCAGTAAACACTTTTCCTTTTTCTGTAATGGATTACTAAAGAGAAATGTGTCTTTTTTTAGTTTAAATTCACTATTGCCTCACTTACCTAACAATTTTTGTATATTCAGAAGATTATAGGATGTGTAGAAAACAGTAAAAATCGAAACAATGCTTTAAATAGAATAAAATACTGCTTGAAGAATAATGGGACAAAACCAGAGACTAAAGGTAGGGAGGCAATAGATGGCCTCCAGATTCCCTCCAGAAAAAACAAATCTGATTTCTCAAACTTCTTACTGATCATTGGCCCCTGAATCAATTACTGCTGAAACCTTTGGAACAAGAACTGCTTTCTAAATCTGTCTTCTACATGCGTGCTTGTTTTTGGATATTTGAGCCCAGATTGTGATAATACTAGATTTGAAAGATTTTTACTGATTTCACCTCCAAAAAAATGGAAAAGAATTGCTCTTTGATTAGATCTCATTCAGTAAAACTTGCTCTGTTCTTCTTCCATTCTTACCTGTTTGGTTGCTTGATAGGGATCTGGGTGTCTTTACCACCAAAAGACACTATATTCCTGTTCCTGAACCATTTTTTCGTCTTACAATTTCTTCTTTTGGTGTGGAATGATTTTTTGGAACATCGAATTTTATGCGGAATATCATGCATTCTTACTTTGAAAAAGTTTGAAGGGATGTTTCTGTAGGAACTGGTAGCGTTCCACAGCTACTTCATTGATTGCGAAAATTCGGGAAGCCGCCAAATGGGCAGGAAAGAAGTTCAAATAAACTATCATTGGTTCACAAGCCGGCAGGCTAGTCGCTATATTAAAGGATCTGCTGCGGCTTGGCCATGTTCCGTTTCTTTACTTAGTGGTTTGAAATAAAGATGTTGTGTTTGCGAAACCTGGTCTCCCACGCTTCTTTCCAGATGGAACACTTTGCGCGACTGAAGGGTGGATCATTGTTAGAAGCAGAGAACAGAAGCACGTGGCGATCTGAACCAAGTGATAAAGATGGCTGGTAGCAAACGCGCCGCCCGCCACCCTTCAATCCAGATTGTAGGAGGTATTGGGAATTGTTTGATTATCGATCGCTTTTCTTATGAGATGGAGGAATGAGATGGAAAGAAATCTCGCGATCAAAGGAAGAGGACTGTCTTCCTTACACACTTGTGGGGACCGGCCGTTATTCAAAATAGTGAAGGCTGCTGGCCAAAACCCAGAGATGTCAAGCCAGATGACCTGGTTCTGACCTGACCGAATGCTCCGAACAGACTACGCACTGTGTCTTCAAATCTCATCAAATGACATGAATTTTTACAAAAGGGACCAGAAGAGGATGAAACCATTGGAGACTTTGTGGCAGCCTTGAGACACATTTTGGAGGCGGCATGTTGAGTTTCAAAACTATGGACGCAGGCTATGAGAGACCAAGGTAGTCCTCGGCCTGAAAAGGACTCTACCTTTCACAGCCAAATTACTCACAGGCCGAATTATAACCGTGGCTGAGGCCATTGCTTGAGCAACTGCCGCCGAAGCAGCGGAAAAAGTCAGGCATCCACCATGCGACCAAATGACGCAGTTTTCCGAACCTGCGTGACCCAAACAAGTCGAGGGTAAGAAGGGTCAGGGGAGGAAAGGAAACCAGCCCCACAGTGACAACCCACCATAAGAGGACATCGAAACCAGGTGGACCACCCAAAGACAAATGAGGAAAGATGTCCATATGACTCAATTCAGACAGAAAATGGCAGGAAAGAGAAGAATCGGCGGGAATTTCAATGTGCAAGGCTGCGGATGGCAATCACCCGCAGTCTGAATTTGCAGGGCTTCCTCGACGCAATATGCCGGCTTGTTAATAAAAGGGGGCACTTATCCAAAAAGGTCTGCCGCAACAAAAAGAGCTATAGTCCAAAAAGACGTGGCCACACACACCCGCCCCCAGACACAACAAACAGACAGCTGGCAACCAATGGTAACTGAATAAAAGAACCGGTGACAGAGAAGAAATGCATCAGACAGTCACCATCGCATAATGCCAGGGTGGAAAGCGGGAAGAAGGTTTGGATAGAGGTGAGCATCAAGGGGAGACCCTGCAAGATGGGAAGTTGACTCAAGCATCATCTATCGATAGTATCCTGGAATTACATCCGTGCCTAATTTCCAAACATCAAGCAGAAAGAACTAAAGAAACAAAAGCTTATGCTAAAAGACTACTAAGGCGGAATCGAAATCCCTGTAATCGGCCTTGGGACATTTTTTTAGGTTGAATTTAAACAACATGCCCAAGTTTTGCCCCTAACCTATTCATCGACCGTGACCGGCCCTAGCCTGCTAGGAATCGAATGGTTGTGTCCTCTTGCGAATCGGGCATGGACCGGCTATCAACCACATCGCTACTACCCAACGGAGAGAACCTACTCCAACGACTTCCAAGATGTTATTGATGAGACTTCTAGGCAAGTTACCAGGGGACTCCATCTCATTTAGCCTAGACCCAAAAATAGCCCCCATTTCACTTAAAGGCGCCAGATGGTTCCATTCGCCGCTTAAACCAAAAAATTGATGAAACAAGCTGAATAAGTTGAAAAGCGTGCAAGGGTTTTAGTAACCCCGCCGATGGGAAACCCCTATTGTAACACCGGGTAAAGCCAGATGGGTCAGTGCCGCATCTTGTGGGGACTATAAGGCAACCCTGAACCTACGCCGCTCCAACAATAGCGCTCATACCATGGCCAGTAGAGCAACATTTAATTGCACTCGCTAGGGCGGAGGGAAAATTTTTGCAAAAACTCGCACCTAGCAACAGCTTATCAGCAAACTACCATTGCATCCAATAAACAGCAGAGGCACAATGATAGTAACACATAGAGCGGCGCATTCAAATATAACACCTCCCAATTTGGTGTTAGCTTTGCCCCAGGCGTTTTCCAAAAGCCCCTTCATGAACGGCCTGACTAAACGCGAATCCAAGGTGTCGCTCCATACTTCGATGCATGTATTGGTCTCAGCAAAAACACCAACCAGCAAAAGACAGGGCTAAGAGAAGTCTTAACTCACTTTAGAAAATCATGCCTAAAGCAAGCAAGGAGAAATGTTGAAACTGGCCACTAACCGGTCGAATTCTTGGGCTATTTAATCAATGAGCAAGGCATTCACCCAACTGAAAAGAAGGTGAAGGCTATCCAAAGACGCTCCCAGACAAGAAACAAAACTGATCTTCCAGGCGTTCCTAGGCCTCACAAACTTTTACAATGTGTTCTCTACCCCGTAAAAGGCCGACAATAGCAGAACTCTTACCATCGGCGCTGCTAGATTAAAAAAAACCATTTGGACTTGGGCCACCTGGGAACAAAAAAACTTTCCAATGAATTAAGGACCTATTAACGTGCAGACACCATTCTTATCCAGTTTAGAAACACCCTGCCACTGACGGTCACCTGCGCATTGCTTCACCTTTTGGGCGTTGGTGCCATGCTGAGTCACCAGCTTCCAGATGGCAGAGAAGGCACCAGCCGCCTTTTTACTCAAAGACGCTCTCCAAAGCAGGAACGCAATTACAGCCAACCTGATTGTTGAAGCCCTGGCAATCGTTGCCTGGCGGTCAAATGATCGATAATACCTTTATGGTAGACCCTTTTCTATTCGTAACCGACCACAACGCCCTCCTTGGATGATCCTTGCGGGAAAAAAACGCCAACCCCGAACATTCTGGTCCTCCTAGAATGATGAGGTTCGGTCTGAAATTTTCCTTGCTGACTCCACAGACCTGGCAAAGGCCATCTCGCATGCCAATGCCCTGCAGCCATTCCCCGTTTGCCTGTCACAGAGAGCACCCTGCTCCAACTACCGTCCAAATTTCCCAAACTGGAGACCTGCCTGGAGTGCTCACCGTGACTGTAGGCCAACGTCACTGAGAGCCACAGCAAAGACCCTTTGACAGCACGTATACTGAACTTGGGTAGGTTAAAGGCTCGCCGGAAGAAATAAAAAAACTGCAGACTTAAACCTTTCCAGTGCCAGACAGACCAAGCTGTCTATCGAAAAGGGGTGCATCTATGGGGTGACAGGGGTAATCCCAAGCAGCCTCATAGAAACCGTCCTAGGCATGTTGCATGAGGGTCAACCGGGCATAATCAAGATTGGAAAGCCCTGGCCAGCGAGTTATGTCTGGTGGCCAATGGCTGGCGAAAAAAAGACATAGAACGCTGGGTTGCAACATGCCACGCCTGTCAGAAAGCGAGTCGTCTACCCCCGCCACA
The DNA here is from genome assembly GCA_004320025.1 of Laticauda laticaudata. Classification (NCBI taxonomy): domain Eukaryota; kingdom Metazoa; phylum Chordata; class Lepidosauria; order Squamata; family Elapidae; genus Laticauda; species Laticauda laticaudata. Next base: position 22,066 of record BHFT01047459.1, on the reverse strand, counting down.
GGCACCTATTAACAAGACTGGGGAAACTCCCCAGGGCCCGTGGGTCTTGGATGCACATTGACTTCGCGGGGCCAACAAAGAGGGAACACCCTTTTTGATTGTTGTCCGATGCATACTCGAACTGGTTGGAAGTCATCCTCATGGCTGTCCACAACACTGAGGCTGTCATGAAACAGTCGACAAACTAATTTGTGACACGTGCTACCAGATGTACAGTTTCAGACAACGGCCTCAGTTTACCGCCTTTGCAGTTGAACAGTACCTGGCTGCCCAGGTGTCCGTCATGCATTAACCGGCCGGCCCATTACCGGCTAGCGAATGCAGGCCAAACGCATGGTTAGATATACATAAGGAAGGCCTAGCAGAGAATGGACAAGCGGGAACGTGCAAGATGAACTAACCGTTTACTAACATTTGCCAACATATTACCCTTAGTTGCACTATAAATAAAAAGCCCAGTCTGAACTATTAGCATGGTAGGGAAACTACGGTCCTACCTGAAAAAGGTTACATCCCACTTTTACATGGACAAGCCCCCCGATCCTCTAGCCAAATACCATACCTTCGAATATTGGCAACCTGGTCATGCCAAGAACCTTACTGGGGACCCCCTATGGCTGCCAGCCCACCATTCGACAGCAAGTCCCACATGGCCCCGATCCTACCGACTAACGTTAGATTGGATAGGAGGGCGAATGAAAGTGGCAACATAGACAGCTTTGTTCCGCGCAACCTCGAGAAGAAAAACCGCCACAGAACCGAAAGTTAATAAATTTCTGATGAAAAAAACAACCCAAGGAGGGAAGGGGAAGCTACTAATTAATAAAAAAGGGAGAGACAAACTCCCATAACAAGACTTACAAACTCTGCAAAACAACAATCTAACCAAACAAAAAAGAGCACTCATTGGTTGATGAGGTCGGGGGCGGGGGGAACCCCAAGCAAAGAAAGTCAGGAGCAGGAGAAACAAAGCAAGGCCTTCCGGAAGGTAGGCAGCCAGGGCCAGCTCAACCAAACCCGGCTAAACCTAGGAGCGGAGCGCGCAGAGCCATCTTCAACTGCCCGAGAGACTCAAGAGGGAGCGGCACTGGCTGACTCAAACCTTCCAGGAGGTTCATGGAGAAGACGAGAGATGGCAGCGATCCCGACTTGATCCACTTGAAGACCAAAAACAAGACTGAGCTGTTGCAGGTGAATATAGAAGCTAGGAAAAGCGCCCACCCTACCTGCACGACTACATCACCCATGTTTGACTGAACTAAAGGCGGAGGGGTGTTTGTATGGAATTGGTAGGTTCAAGTACTTCATTCTGATTGGCCGAAAAGGCCTACTTACGCGATTGGTTCGCTAGGAACCAAATCCGGGGAAGCTGCCCAAATGGCAGGGGAGAGTTAAATAATTGTCATTGGCCAACAAAAAGCCGGGCAGGTTGCCGCTATATAAAGGTCTGCCGCGGCTTGGGCCATGTTCTGTTGTTCTTTACCCGGAGCTGTTTGAAATAAAAAGTTGTTGTGTTGGAACCGTTGTCTCCTGCGCTTCTTTGTTCCGGACGGAACAAAGGATAACACAAGAAAATCAGCCACTTTTAGAAGTTTGGAAATAACCCATTTCAAAATCAACTTTTTGAGAAAGTAGATCTGATGGTATTCTCAGGATTGTCTCAGAGCAGTAAGACTGGACAGGATGAGAAGGCAATTCCAAACAATCTGACTTGCCTATTGTATCACATTAAATCAAAAAACTTTTACAAGCAAGAAATATAAAGGTAATATCCTAAATAATTCCCTTAGTTATTAAAGATCAAAGAGCTCACTCCCTTTTTAATTTTCTTTTCAGTTCTAAAAGGCAAACATAGAATCAAATTTGTTTTCCAATTCCTTTTCAGGTGTAAGCTCAGTATTGAGGCGTAAACTGGGTGGTGCTTTTTTTGTCCCCTACTGGCCAGTGGGATTAGGAGGCTGCCCAACTTTTTTATTGGACTTATATGTATTTCACCCTTCAAGGACAGAGTATATCAATGCGAATACATAGAAAATACTGGTGAATTAAGAGAATAAAATGCAAACTTAATTCAGAAAACATGAAAACAGAATTCTGTTTCAAGTGCAGAAAGTGTTGACAAATGTGACTCAGTAGAAAATAGTATTATTCTTCCTATTGAATAGTATTACTGAATTATTGAATGGTGTCCTATTGAATAGATTAGTATTATTAGGCAAAATAATAGACTCAATTTACATAGACTTCTGCAAAGCCCTTTTGATTCAGTGGTACATGAAACCTACTCCTAAAAACTAAAATATTATGGTATCTCTGGACACCTGCATAAACTGGATAGATTGCATTCCAGACAACAAATGGTCAAAAATTGGGAGCCGTCCTATCAAATTCTGACAGTGGTGTCCCCAAGGCCAGTGTTCTAGGACCAAACTCTCTTCAGATTACTCTACATAAATGACTTCTGTGATTATATTAAGATGCAAACATTGCATCCTCTTCGCTGATGATGTAAAAGCCTATTCAACACCACAGACAATACGTGCTACCTTCAAAAAGACCTCAACTATGTATCAGAATTGGTCAAACAAATGTGCAACTTCAAAATCTCAACAAATAAGATGCTCTGTCCTAAATATTGGCAAAAAAAATTATCAGAAGATAAAATGCAGATTGAATAGTCAAAGACCTAGTTGATGATCCAAACTCTGTCACAGGACCTGTGAGTATTCACTCTAAGTGCAAGAGCCACTGTAACTACATAGCCAAAAAGGCATTAAGAGTTGTTAACCTAATCTTGTGTAGCTTTTTTCTCTGGCTAATATCACACTACTAACTGAGAACATATTTTAAAAACTTTTGCTAGACCTTATTATCTTGAATACAGCTCATCAGTCTGGAACCCGCATTATTGTATCTGAGAATTCTTACAGTTAAGAAAGTCCAGAAAATATTTTCACAAGAAGAGTTTCTCCACTCTCTACTTCATTGCCAGAATACCTATTGCCATCAGACTCAAAAATTCTATAGACCTTAGAAAAACCTAGAACTACGCTGCCTTAGTCAATCTAAGTATAGTATATAAATTATACATTGCAATGTCCTAACCTGTCAATGAATTACTTCAGCTTCAAACCATAACAATACAAGAGCACCACAGTACATACAAACTCAAAAGTAAACTGCACCCAAACTTGATTCCAGGAAATACAACTTCAGCAACAGAGCGGTCAAGCCTGATCTGGAATACTTTGCCTGAATCTGTGGTTTCTTCCCCAAACCCCCAAAACATTAACCTAGGACGTCCACATCAACCTCTTTCCTAAGAGGTCTGTAGTGGGCGTTCATAACGCATCAACGTGCCGACTGTCCCTGTCCCTGGTCTTTTTGTTTTTCTTAACTATGTATCCTATTCATTATTCATAACTATGTTTATACCTTGTACCTGTTTCTTATAATCACTTGACAAAATAAATAAATAAATAAAATAAATTTATGCCGTGTTTCTTGCTCTACTTTTTTTTCTAGTAAAGTTTATTTGGTATACACAAAATACAAGTAAAACATCTTTTTTTGAAAATAGTATTGGTCCCGGCGTTACGCTTCTTTACACAGACCACAAACTCAATTTCATGCACATTTTTGTGTTTCTATTCCATATCTTTTTTACTATTTTGCAATTTCTATTAGTTTTCCCCTTCTTTTAATTCTCAACTTTATTTTGATTAGTCTTAGCTCAATTCAAAATCATTATATTTGTACTTTTGTCTGTCCTGTTTCAATTTCATATTATCTTGTTCTCATTAAACAAATTTTCTCCTGTTTAGTTACTAATTGGAGTATGACACCTTGATATCTTTTAATTTTATCCATCAACTCTTATTTTAAACTTCAATGTATTACTTAAGTTATAACAGTCAATATAATACATAATACATAACTTCCAATGTGAATTCTGCTTTGTACATTCTTAAAAATACACACTATATTCTTTTAAAAAGCGATTATAAATATATGTAATGAAACCCTTATTCCATTCCAGTGTCAGTTCTATCATTAATATTCATTAAAGTCTTAACATGTCAACATTCTTGTTCAATTAAAATATTCAACATCCTTGGGGACACATATTAATCTTTGCATAAATTAATTTCCCCCTATTTCTCTTCACTTATCTTTATAAATCATTAATATTTCATTTTATTACATTTATTGTATTAACCAAACATTCAATAAAAATTACGATAACTTATTTTATCCATATTTTTGATCATACATTGCTTTCATATTTTCTGAAATTATTTCTATTTCTAACTATAACTATACTCATCTTAGTATTCTTTACAGAATCCCTTTTCAATTAGAATTTTCATCCAGTTTATCTTCTAAATAGGCGCCTGTTTCTCTATATTCTTGTGTCTGTCCTTTAATAAACTCTCTTTTCCTTTCTTTCTTCCCTCTCTCTTCTCCCACCCCTTTTTGCTCCCTTGTCGTCTCTACTTTTAATTTCTTCTTCTTGCATTTCCCTTCGTCTGTTGCTTTTTTAATTTTATACTTATTTTTCAAACTATTGTTTTTGGTTGGGGTTGTTTTTTCCGAGATCTTACTTTTCATTCTCTTTACCCCCTTTCCTTTCCCCCCCCCCCACCTAAGATTACTTATCATTAAAGATGGCTGTCTTCTTTGTCCCAGTCTTTTGGTTCTGCAGGTGTTTCTTTGTTGTTTCTCATTATTCCAAATTTCCATTGTAAGATTGAAATATGAAGCCAAAAGAACCTCTTCCCTTCTTGTGATCTTCTTTGTACTTTTTAAGTTCTGTTTTCAGTTCTTTCATAAAAGTTGGTTGCCATTTTTAAACACGTTTTTAAACAACCACCCGCATTGATTTAGTTATTCAAATGCAGTAACCAAAACATCCAGAAGTCACAAGTTAATCCAGAATACTCCCGAGCTTTCTTTTTCACTTTCTCTCCTGAGTTGTACTATGCTTGTTGCCATGTTTTCAGTTAAAATGTATCTTTTAGAAGTCTTGTTTGAGATTTTTAAGTTCTTTTTAATTCCAGGGCAGTCTCCTCCCTTCCAAGATCTGCCCTTTTATTCTTTTTCTCTCCTTTCGCTGTTTCAAAAGCTTTTAATTATCTGAGGAAATCTTTTATCCCTTTGACTTTTTATTTTCAGGCATTAAAATGCCCTATTTGATGTCAAAGTTGGATTTTTTCCAGATTCTGGAATAGTTCTCTTAGCTGTCGCATAGGAAAAGGAGAAAACCAAATCTTTTCCCTTTTCTCTCTCCTTCGCCCAGACTTAAAAAATGTTCTTAGGGAACAATGTTATTGTTTTTTAACAGTTTCGAATTTCCAGGGTATTATTTGTTGCTTTTGCTGTTTGACCCAGTCAACCAAAACTTTATCTTCTTATCTTCCTCCTGCACATTCTTTTCTGGTCAAGTTCTTCTTTGTGGTGGCCATTTCTGACCACTGCTGCAACTGCCTTCGGGAAAGAGAGTAATGGCCAGCTGGGGAGGAAAAATGCTCAACCCTGCAGGCAGTCTCCCCCCTCTTCACCATCTCTATGGGATGGCTTATCCCCAAAACTAGCTGGCTCAGGGCACTCCAGTGGCGAGCACTGATCAAAACCATGCAGAGTCATGGTTTCAGTCTGTAGCCGAAGAAGCTCAAACTGGAAGTTTGTTTCTTGCTACTTATATGGTTGATATTTGTGTTATTATAATTGTGTTAATTTCTAAGGATACTTCCATATTATTTCCATTTCATGTCCTGTACCTTTACTAATTCATGACTTGAAATGCTAAAAACAAGGAGAAAAAATCACTCTCCTCCTTTGAGATGCTATTTATTCAAACAAAGCGTTCTTGTCTCAACTTCACCCAAAACAGGAAAAAAAGTAGGCAAATAAATAAATAAACAGAACTGGTGCAGAATCTTGGTATGGAAATGTCCTAAATGCCATAAAAAGACTATATTGGCTGGATTACAAGTGACCAGAAGTATGTGATCCTTCAATTGTTAAGGAGCTCCAGTGTCAATGACTATAATGCTACCATTCCTTACTATTAAACTCACAAGTAAAGATCATGGAAATTAGGGTTCAACATTTAAATGAAGCCCACACATTGTCCATCCCTGAAAAAGACTAATATTTCCCTGGCAATTATTACCTTACACCTTTTTATATTGGAAGTCTTAAATTCATGACATCAAAATGTGTCATTTTAGAAAGTGTTGAACAAATTAGGACACGTGTATATTACTAATATACATGCTGTCAATTGTTAACAATTAGTATGGGCTACATTTCAATATTTACTAGGAAATGGATGTCTGGTAAATGTTAGTTAAATGAATATTTTCTTTTGACATTCAAAATATTCCTTGAATCAATGTTGGTTTTTTGTCATATTTAGTATTCACTTTGGATCTTTCTGACTGTGGCATTTTTCAAGAATAATAAGATTATGCCTTCCAAATTAATGTCCAGGCTGCCGTAATTTCTAAATGCAACTGGAGGACCCTAAGCTGGAGGAACACTTTACATGGACCTAACATTTCTATAAATTTATTGTGACCAATAGATTTGCTTCCAAACTTATAAATCTCAACTGAAATGTTAGAAGCCCACTTCAGAATGCAAAGTTTGGAAAATAAATGGACAAATTGAATTAATCAATTAATTATATAACAAAGACAACATGTTTGAATACCATGATGAATTTATAGAAAATAATTCCTTTCCCCCCACTCCTTTATAATATGGGTAATTAAAATAAAATATTCTGCTGCAGAAACAATTAGGTAGCTATTTAGTTTCATTCCCAGGCATTCTCTGAAATGTGACTTAATTAGTTTATTACATTAGTAAGTAAATTAAATATCCTCTATATTTATATCAAATTAACAGGTCAAAAATACCACTTGCTGTTTCCAATCAATCAATCAATCAATCAATCAATCAATCCTCATGAAGCCCAGTGGAGTTCCTGCAGCAACAGTTTAGCAAAACATCAATCAGTTGTGATTTTGATGCTCTCCAATATGGTGGCAGAGAAAGCAGCTGCCTGAAATAAGCATGCAATTATCATATATGCAAATTAAAGGAGCCTAGTAATGAGAAAATTGAAAGTGTTGTATTGTTTGACTGAACAAAACAACTTGAACTCTAAGGTTTCAGTCTAATGAAAACTAGGATTAGAATTTCCAATTGCAGATCATAAATTATTTTATACAANCATAAATTATTTTATACAACCATATTCAAAAGCATCCTGTTCAGCTTTTAAATCCCCACTTTAAAAAGATAATGTAGGATTCTAGGACATCTGAATCTCACTCTTGGGGCAAATGGTGTCTATGATGGATTGAATCTGAATATTTTTAATTGATTTAATCAGTACTATTAAAAAAATGTCCATTGCTTCCTGATTCACAGGTAATCGAGATGAATGTCTATAAGAAAACAACCAAAAACAAAACAAAAAACAAAAACCCCAAGCTAGCTCATGTATTATATTTAACTCTGGCAGAAGTGGACCGAGTATCTTAGTATGGAGATGGAAGCAAAAAGTATCTCCTCTGCCACTTAGAGTGAAGCTGTTACTGACTTGTTCAAACATAGCATTAATAATAGCAAATACATCTCTTTCCAATTCATAACCAGTAGAAGTTGGTCCATCATCCCCTTCATATGTCAAGTGAAGGAATGCTCTTATAACAGACATAATAATGTTTCATTGTTGTCCCGGCCCTGCTCTGAATGTCCACATATTGGATTTGATATGGTGAATTTGTATGTTTTTGTGCCTTTGAGTCAATTTTTGACTCCTGATGGATGCCTAGACAAGGGATGTCCAACTCACATAATCACGGCATCATCATGTGATGTATCGTGACTTTTTCCCCTTTTGCTAAATCAGGCATGGGCATGGCCAATGCGTGACACATCCGGCCCACAGGCCACAAGTTTGAAAACCCTGGCCTAGACTAATTGCTGCAGTTTTCCTGGCATGAGTTTGGAAGTGGCTTGCCATTGCCTGCTTCCTAGGGTTGAAAGACAATATCCAGCCCAAGGTGAACCAGTGGCTTTGTTACTGAGATGGGAGAAGCACTCATGGTTTTCTACATTCAGGCATTCAGTTTGATGCCATTAGCCACTAAGCCAAACTTTCCTTCCAATTGATTTGGAGGATGTCAGAAGGGTTGGGGACCCCTACTATATTGATTTTTCCTTCTGGTGCATAAATTTGTTTCAGGGATATAGATTCTTTGGAGAAAGAGGCTTCAATTCCTCATTGTTTGCTTCAGCAAGTTCCATTAAGATTCAGCCTTAACTCTTCTCATTTCCTTTGCTTGATTCAACAGTTCTCGATTCATTACATCCCAAAACCTGACAGCAGAAATAAGAGTAGACATCTGCTATGAGTATATTGTTGGACTGTTTTTTGAATTTCACTGAAATGAATGGAGCTCCTAGATAGAAAACACTAGCTGTAGTTAACATTCACACTTTCTGATAGAGAGCATCCTTTGCCATTCAGTTCTAATGATTATTAGCCAGAAGATTTTTATTTCTTCCAAAGAAATCATTTTTTCACATTTCCCTTTAAATCATTAGTAATTTATTTCAGTCTCTAAACAAAACAGGTTCTAGTTTCATGGTATGAATGTTACCAGAACATGTTGCTACTAGATAATTCAGTGGTGCTAGGCAACTGGCTGATCACCTCTGCAAAATAGAACTGTTTCGAGAGAATGTGATATTCAGAGAATAAACTATGTTGAGCTCTCAGCCTCCATTAGCCTTTTGCAGTCCCTATGCTTTCGTGAATGATATTTTTAAGCATTTGTATTAAATTATCTATAATTTGGAAAATCATAAACTATTGGTACACTAAAAACAGAAAAATCAAACCAATATTTCATTAAGTCATTGATTTTGAGTTGGAAGGCTGGGATCTATAAACTGGCTGCAATTATAGATTGTTGCTCAAGTCTTTAATATGTCACCATATATTGATGTCAGAATTAATCATGCCTTTTCATAATTTATTGTTTCAATAGAACAGTCCAGAAATAGGTACAATTTGTCTACTGAAATCAATAGGATTTAAGTATGTTTGGATTGAAACTATCAGATGGGTATGATTCATATTAAAAAATGTTCAGAGAAAAATAAATGTTCTGTCTTCCCTGCAATCCATTTCTAATTCTTTCTTCTAACTGGAAATTCAATATGGCTGGGCACCAAAAAAAATGCTTTTCTCCTATAATTCCCTTGGTAGTTTCCAAGCTAGTTGACTGCATGTATGTTGTGTATGTATGTGTACTTTAAATCACTATTGACTCCTCTGACTGCCTGGACTAGTTTGTGCAGTTTTCTTGGAAAGACGTTTGCCATTGTCTCTTCCTAGGTTGAGAGTGTTGAGAGCCCAAGGTCACCTATCTTGGTTCATGCCCAAGGCAGGGCTAGAACTCACAGTTTCCTAGTTTATAGAAAATATATGTCTTTGTTCAGGTTTTTTTTTTCATTTTCCATGTAATAAAGTAAACCAAGTCAAATTATGCTCTCATGTAATGCAGAAAAGAGGTTTCTTTCATTTTAGTGAATAAAAGAGCCAATACTAGTATTGTTAAGCCAGGAGCCAACTAATTTCCTACTTACGGCCACAAAGTAAAAAAAAAACCACCCTCATATTAATGATATTAACAATTATTTTAATTTGTCTCCTTGCAAAAAGCCAATAACCTCCTTCCCTCTTAATTCTATTTACTGATTTCCTTTTACTTCTATTCCATATTTTTATTCAAGAGTGCAAGTCAGCATTATATATTTATTGAGCAAAACACAATTACAGTAAGCAAACAATTACAAATTACAAGTTCATATCAAATATTTCCCTAATTCAGTTTGGTTTTTTAATTGGGCTGGCTGTTTGAATGTCTGGTTGTGTAATATGAATCTGCTTGTATCCCAGCATGCTTTACAATATAAATGTATGAAAACATACTTTAGTTTTAATTATCTCCTAAAATCACTTTCCTGGTCAATTAATTTAATTATGCTTTGGATAATTATTTTTTTATGAGTGTTGTAGCAATTTCAGACTGTGATAGTTTGTACTACAATAACAGAAGATGGATTGAGGCTGACATGAATGACACATTAAATGTTTCAACCAAAGGCACATTTATAATGTTGACACCTGAATTAATGACCTTCCTTCTGTAAGAAATGGGACAATCCATCCTCTGAATGCAACAGGATAAAAAAGCTTTGGATTAAAACATGCAACTTTTATCTTTTCCTACTGGATATAAGAGTTGAATAAGGAGTTCAGAATGAAGGCACAGATTTACAAAAAGTCTATAGATAGTGCAAATTTCTAATCTACTACTACCCTGTAGTGCTATCATGTCACAGAAATTCAAATGAAAGTTGTAATTTGAAGCAGCAGGATCAAAAAAATATTTGTTTCAGTGTTAGAAAAGAATTCTTAGAATATCATGGGTATTCCAAGAAAACAAACAGGAAGCACACCAATTACTGAAAGCAAAAGTCCATATATTTTTGCCACAAACAAATATATAGCTTTGGATCACTCACCTCAATAAATAAATGAACACATATAATATTATGACTGATTTGTTTAATTGTGTTTTCTTGATCAAGTTGTAAGACTTGTGTGGAGAACAGGTCATATTTTAGGTCATATTTAGACAGAAATATTGAATATTTGAAATGTACATACTTTTAACTCTACTTTAGCTCTCAATGTATTCATTCATTCATCTGCTAATTACTATTTTTTTCTTAATAAGGTATACATTGATCTTTTAGTTCATTCACACACAACCATTTTCACTGAAGATTTTAGATTCATTTAAAATAAAGTAGATGGTTTTACCCTTTTTGAATTCAGCTATGTAGACTGGAGATGTCTGTCAACATTGTTTTAATTCATTTTCACTTTTTTATTATACATTATTAATTGAATTGTATTTCTGGCAAGAGAGAATTATCAGGAACAAATGATGGTTCTTGTGATACTCCAGGCTTGGGACAAAAAAAATATCTGCCAGTCTGCATTGGGAAGACTGGTTAATGGTGCTGGAAAAAAACTAGATAACAATTAGTCTGGCAAATCACTGAGACTACGCCATCTGCTCTAAAGCACGATTAGTGGATTAATGAAATCAGAATCATTGTTCAGTATTTTTGTTTCACATATTGGAACATCTTCATGCCCCTCACGAGCATTTGCTTCATTTAAACAAAGGTAGAGTTCATAAAGAGTTTTGTTAAGAGTTAAACAAAAAAAACCTAAAAATTATTTTGTTCAAAAATTAACATAGTGGCATCAATAACAGCATAATTCTAGGCCAGTAATTTGTTATGGAAAATAAGAGAATCATAATGTTTGCATTTATTAATTTACTTTTTATATACAGCATGTCTCTCTCCCCCCTCTCTCTGTACAATTATCATTATTGTTGTTGTTGTAAGCGTCCCAAAGTTATCTTGATGGTAAGATGAGCAGAAAATGAATTTTATAACTAAATAATGAAAAAAGGCAGAATATTTTTTTTTTGAATTTATAAAGAGTAACAAATTTATTTTTATTATGTGATAAAGGTTGAAATTTGCAAAGAAGACTTATTTTGCAACCTTCATGTGCATCCTTATGTAGTTGCTTGGCACAGCTTTTTAAAATTAATATTCCTACATTGAATGTCACAAAACTGCTATGGCAAATTTGCAAACAACTTTGACAATTAAATCATTTTTCAGGACTGGGAGACTATGAGTTCCAGTCAGGAGTGGATTCAAATCTTTTAACAACCAGTTCTGTGGGAGTGACTTAGTAGATGAGTATGGTTTTGTGGACATGTGACTGGGTGGGCGTGGCCAACTCGACATCACTCACATCAAGGGGCGCTTCTCCTCACCTGGCCTCTCATGACAGTGGGGATGCTTCAACAGTCGTAAGTGTGTGAAAATGATCATGTCACTTTTTTCAGTGCCATTGTAACTTTGAATGGTCACTAAATGAACTGTTGTAAGTCAAAGATTACCTGTACAAAAATCCAAAAGCGTTGTTTGCTTGCAAAAAGCTGCCCTATCCAATCATTAGATTAAAAATACCTGCAAACCAGAGTTACAAATGTGGCAGGGTTGACACAGGGTGCCAGAGCACCTTGAGGAATTAAAATGGTTAAAATGCAATGGTAACTATCAGTAGCCAACTCTTCCTCATAAAGTGAAACCCTTTATAAGAGAGGTCATTTAAGCTCTCCAGAAAGAGCACACCAAGGAAAAGCAATCCTTAGATCCATTTTGCACCACTTAAAGATACCAGCTGGTCTTACTCACCTCACAAAAATATTCCTAAGGAAATCATCCAGATTTAGGGAAAGGTCACATGACCCCAGAAAGGAAGTAAAAAAATCGTGCCAAGCTTGCATCCTGCCTCTTGGAAGTTCACCCCAAAAGGACAGTGCCAGATACCACTAAAGCAGTGAAGGAAGTTCCCCTCCCCAGATAAAAAAAGAAACCATGAGGCAGGAAAACTGACACAATACATAATAATTAAATCACAACAGTAGCTCTTGCTTGTTAAACCAGTTTCCACAACAAATAGACACAGGAACTAGCCAGATTTCTCAACCCGGTTTATTTTCAGGAACAGAGATTAATCTTTTTCCTTCCAACAAAGCTAAATAGGGAAAATTATCCATCAATAAACACAGGATTAAACATCATCAAGCACAGAATTAACCTTCACCAAAAACCAGTTTTAGACCAAAACTCAGAAAGGGTATGTAAACTCACATTTGAATGTCAATCTTTCTCGCTAGCCAAGAAGCCTTCCTGAATGTCATCATGGTTCCTTATCATTAAAAGCTTCTTTCCTCACTTCTGCTTTGTTATTCAATTATTTCTTAAAAAGTTCTAACCATCAGAGAAGTATTTCCTCCCAACAGCAGTGTAAAAAGTTTTAAACAACCCTTTTCCTTTAAGAAAGTATCAAGAAAGAAAAAAAAAACCTTCTTCAGAGACAGTAAGTCTAGGCATACTGCCAAGAATGTAATAAGGGTGGAAAAAAACAAAAGGAGATTTCTTCCAACTACCGGTTCTCTGAACTGCTTAGAAAGTTAACAAGGAGTTCTATAGAACCAGTCAAAACCAGTAGAATCCCACCTAGGGGTGGGATTCTACTGGTTCTGTCCACCTCTGTAAATCCGGTAGTTCTGAAGAGTAGCAGACAGAGAGCATACATAGAACCTGTTCTATGTCTGCTGCTGTTTTGGCCCACCCGCCCACCTGGGCTCTTATCTGACCTTTATTTCCTGCTTTTTCAACTGCAGCTGCTTTGTGTGACAGAGTTGCAGTTGGAAAAGCAGGAAAAAAGGGCTTTTCCAACTGTTGCGCACTTGCATGCAGTGCTGCTCAGCTGTCCAGGCAGCTCAGCAGGTCGTAAATTGCACTCATGCGACTCGCTGTCTCACACACATGCACGCGCGACGCAGAGTGACAGAACCGGTAGTTATACCAGTCGGATCCCATCCTTGATTCCACCCCTGGTTTTAATCCTACCTGTGATAAAAAGCCAGTTGAGTTATCTTGGGCCAGTCATTCTCTGACAGCCCTAAGAAGCAGGCAATGGCAAACCGCTTCTGAAGTTTTGGTAACTGTAAAATCTGCAGGGACTTTTCCAAGCAATTGCCATGAGCCAACACTGACTCAATGGCACAAACACATGGTCAAAATGTTTTTGAAATATTGAGCAGAAAACACAGACAAGATCATTACGTCTGGGTCGCCTTTGGCCCTAATCCATCTGAAATAATTTGCTGAGGATAGATGACTGGATGGATCCAGGGAGTAGTACCACAGGTTTTAAAATAAGAAGTGGTTAGCCAATCCTGAAAAGTCTTCTCTTTATTCAGAAGCTCAAAGTTACAGGTTCACGTGGACATAGTAACCATCAGACATTTGGAGTTGTAGTGCTACTAACATGCTTAATTTCACCCAAACACTGACTCAACAGAAGTTGAGCTTGATTTGAGTTAGTGCCTGAATAAAGACAAATAAATTGAACTTCAATATAGTAACTGAGGGCTTTTCCTGATCTAAGTGATGTTCTACTTAGTTTGAGAATATTCCTAAAATCATTTTCACTGGTAGTTCAAACAATGATTGAAACTATTTTTAAGAATTTTAAGGATTATAAGCCACACAGACAGAGACATTTCCTGGAAAGTTTCAATTTGGGTTATATTCATGTTCTAAATAATCCTACACCTACCTATACATCTGCTTCAGTAGCTGCAATTGATGCAAAATGAACTGATTTGTTTTTTAGCAGGTCATGTTGCCATGTACACATTGCATTTGTGCTGAAGAAGTTGCATTAGCTACAAATGAGATACTAACCTAGGTTTAAGTTTATCCCCCCATGAACAATTTGAGACCAGGATACAGTAAATCACAATCTCCATTATAATGTGATCAATACTTGGAGACTAAAACATATGAGGAATGGCTGAAAGATTTGGGTTTGGCTAGCCTAAAGAAAAGAAGAATCATGACAGCAATATTCCAGTATTTGAGGGGCTGCTACAAAGAAGAGGGGGTCAAATTATTCTGCATGGTAGAAAACAATGGTTGGAAACTAACCAAAAAAGAGAAGCAACCAGGAATTAAGAATTAATTAATAATTGGAATCAATTATTAACCAATCCATCATCCTCCACTTAGAAAGAAACAACCTACTCTCTAATTAACAATTTGGTTTCAGGAAAAAAATATTCTGTAATCTGCAACTCTTACACTGCAAAAATATATGGACTACACAACTCAATCAGGGCAAAGCAACAGATGCAATCTACATAGACTTCTGTAAAGCCTTTGATTCAGTGGTACCCAACAAACTACTCCTAAAAGTAAAATTTTACGGAATCTCTGGACACCTGCATAATTGGATAGAAGCATTCCTGTCAAACAGACAACAAATGGTCAAAATTGGGAGCGTCCNCTCTTCGCTGATGATGTAAAGCTATTCAACACCACAGACAATACTGCTACCCTTCAAAAAGACCTCGACTATGTATCAGAATGGTCAAACAAATGGCAACTTCAAATCTCAACAAATAAATGCTCTGTCCTAAATATTGGCAAAAAAAAAATCAGAAAATAAAATACAGACTGAATAGTCAAGACTTTGCTGATGGTCCAAACTCTGTCAAGGATCTTGGAGTTCTCATCTCGAATTATCAAAATGCTAGAGCCCACTGTAACTACATAACTAAAAAGGCGTTAAAAGTTGTTAACCTAATCTTATGTAGCTTTTTCTCTGGTAATATTACACTTATAACTGGAGCATATAAAACATTTGCTTGACCAATACTCGAATACAGCTCATCAGTCTGGAACCCACATACCATCCTGTGCTAACTTATGGAAGAGCCTTTTCACAAGTGATTTGGGATGTCTTCTCAAAATATTCAAAATATGTCAACTACCATATTACATTGTTTAGATATCAGGAAAGAAGCATTTTTTTCACCCACTTTTCTCAAGGGAGTTCATCAATTGTAGTATATGTTTTATATTAATTGCACTGGTTTTATTTATATGAATATGTCTTCTTTTATAGCCTGTTACAGGATATGAAAGGTACACTCCCAAATTATTTTAATCTTATCCATAAACTGGTATCTCTGATTCAGTCTTAGCCAAATAAAGTTACCTAAACAAATTGGTTTTCATTTCTCAGGATATTTGGGGGAAAGGGTTTGTGCCGAGGTCAAATTGTAGCTTAGAGCTGAAGATGAAGCCATAAAGGTCTCTGAAAGATTTATCAAGACAGATTGTAATGAAGCATTAAAACTAAAGGAATAAGACATTTCCTGAGGATTAATGACTGTTCAGAAGGGGTTGATGGCTAGAAGAGCAGCAACTAAGGGTCATTAACCTCAGATGGCAATTAATCTCTAGGAATTGGCTGGCAGCTGGGTTGTAATCATGGAACACTAAATAAAAAAAAGGAAAAAGAAAAGACAAATAAAGAGGATGTGGAGAATGGCAACCAGGCTAGGACAAAAGTATTTTTCTTTTCTTAGATATGCACTATTAATTAGCATTTACTAGCAATGTCTAATAGTCTAATAAATAACACATGAAGAAAAAGAAAGGGTATAATGCTCTCAGTCCAACGTTTTTATGTTCTTTTTATTGGTGCCCATCATTTAGAATGCATGTGTCAATTTATAGACAAAAAAGGATACCACAAATTTAAAATGAAGAGCTGTTTTATTCTTTCAAAAATCAGAAAGTATTGGTGGCAATGATGCACGTTATTTTGTAACAGGAAGCATGTTTTTATTTTATTTATTTCATATATTGATACATGTAATACAATATTGTAAGCCACTCATAGTTTTTAATTGATTGGCCTATCCGTAAGATAAAAAAATAAAATAAAGCAATATGCTGCTCATCTTCTAATACTGCTAACAATTTGGCTTTCTTGTATAATCCACTGCTAAGTATGGAGCTTTAATCAGGTTACTTCCCCACTCCTACAGTGAAACTTTCACTTATACTCACTGTTCTCCAGGGTGCACAGAAGGAAGAAGAAATATTTTCTACTAAAGTAGCTAGTGAATGCAATGGAAACTACCAAATCTGTACAACCTCTTTATTTTATTTTCTTAAAGCATGTCTAGCCTTCACATGGCTCTAAAGTTCCATTCAAAAATATTCAGTCAATGCAATGGCAACAAATAACTGGAATGGAAAGGTCAAGAATCTGAGTCATGCACAATTATTTTATTCTCACATAACCTCCTGTTAGGGACAGATGACTTTTTCCTTTTGCTTGTGCTTGGCCTATTTCATTCTATATTTCTACAGTAATTTCTAATTTGTTTTTTTTAAACCTGTTTTTTCAGTTATAAGTATTTTTGTATATATACTTTTATTTCTGAAGCCCATTTATATTGAATTTGCAAAGAAGAAACTTAAATATCCCAAGCTACAGTTGTGCAATTGTGCATTTTTACTTTGCTTACAATGATTATTTTTCCTGTAATAAGAAGACAAGGGCCGCTAAACATCCATAATCCTAAATCTGATGTAATAAATTGTGGCTTAAATTACTCTTTTTTTTTAACCACTGAGCCATCAAAACTAATTCATGTAGTCCATTACTAATGCTTTTCATTGACCGTAAGAAGGTAGGCAAAACAGTTTAGTCCTGATAAAGCTACTCCAAATTAATCAAAAATTGCTGGCTTTAAATAATACTTAGACCTCAGTGAGGTCAAGCTGCCAAGATCAGTTTTGAAATACCAGCAGTAGAGCTTCATTCAGGTAAAAAAAGGTAAGGAAATATGAATATGTGATATAATTAATAACAATATAATTCACTTAAATGTTTGAAAGAAAATTAAAAGATCCCTTTCTGTTATGTTTTTTTTACAGTTCTGAATTAACTAGACAGATATTTTATGTAGATTTTTAAAAAATTCACTTGAGTTATAAGGATGTAATTGAACAGTGGAAGATTCATGACAAGCCAAAACAATTCACTTCTGCATACAATAATATTTAAGTTTAAGATTGTTTTCTCAAAAGATGGCAATGGCAATATGCATACTGGGGAAAGGAAAATTGATTGTTGTAACTGGTTGTTAAATAATTGAATTAATGGGTTTAATTTATTTATTAATAATAGTGATAGTTATATTTTGATAAGATATATAAGGAAAATAGTAAGAACATTAAGTATTATTTAATTAATAAGTATAGGATTTTACATATTAATATTATAATTTATTGTGTGATCACAATTAATCCACTTGGGAACAAATGTAATACTGTGTGTTTAAAATAAGGTTAGATAAATACACATATTTATTTATAATATTTAAATATAGTTGGATTTGGATATTTTATATATATATAAAAATGTAGGTTTTTTAAGACTTCATCGCTAGGCGTAACTTATACATTTGTGCTGTTTAGCTTTTCCTTCGGGTATTAATACCGCACGTCGAGTATGTTGTTACTGATTTAGTATTGTAGTTAGCTTATTGATAGTTTGTAAGCTGTAATACGTTTCAGCAGAATCTCTATCTGCCATCATACAGGCTTTGTCGTTAGGATAGTTGTGTCTCACTAGTTCCTACTGTTTCAAATGTTAGAGTACTTCCAGTGAGAGCTAAAATATAACTATACATACCTATTAGGTGACTCGTGGATTTTATGGTCTGCCCGCTAGTTTTACTCCTTCCGCGGTAAGAACTTGGAAGTACTAGGTCAAAGCGTTTCGATGTAACGGGTCCAATTCCTATCAATTCTAGGGCTTGTTTATTTCAGCTCGTGTGCTTCTCAGAGTAATGTGAACTCTGCAGCTGTTCTTCACCTTCTTAAACTGCTTAGTGGGCGGGTGACTTGATTGGTTGTTGGGAGTTGCTAGTTTGGCTGTGTTCTAGTTGGTAGGTGGGGTTGGCTGTGTTCATCATTAGGCTGGGCTAGTGTTCTGCTTTAGGTTGGGGCGCTGCTGTGGCTACTAGGTTAGTCTTGCTTATATTGCGTGGGGAGAATTTGAAGCTGGTTGAGCTGTAATCTTGTTGTTGGTCTCGCGTTCGTAAGTGGTCTGAGACCACATCTTCAATGGTGGTGCTTGGTCAGTTTGCTTTAACCACTTGTATCGTGGCGATGAATGTGAACCAGCCAGGTGAAAAAAGTTGGGTATTAGTATTTATATATAGGTTAGTAGCCAGTACTTGATGCATGATATAGGCTTTATTTATGGAATTTGATTTACATATATGAGTCTGTATAGTCACTACTCTTTACTGTATATTTGCTATGGTGTGTTAACGTTCTTTTTTCTTGAGCGTGTGTGTGGTAAGCAATATCTTGGTTGGATATACACTTTATCGGGGTATATTTAGGGTCTGGTGGTCGATTCTTCAATTGGGCAACACACACACATAGGTATACACATACCATCATATATATCAACCACACAACACACTGTTCAGCTTCCTTCGGGTACTTATTTCGTCCATTTAGCTGTAATGAGTCATTGTAGGTGCTTGGTCTAAAAGTTTAAGCACTTACAGAGTTTTTATTCCCCGAAAACGTTGGTGTGGTATAGGAGTACCCGAAGGAGAGCTAGAAAAACAGCACACATGTGTATTCCAAATCTAACCTCTTAATCCGCACAGTTAAAACTTTAAACAATAACATATATGTTTTGTTTGTATATAATAATGGCTTAGGTGTTGAATACATATACCTGTGTGTTGCAGCTTCCGCTCCTTATTCTTCTATAGGGTTACTTCTTTACCTCTCTGATTTCATATCTGGGTTTTTGGAACTGTTTATCGGTTTTTCAGGGTGGCGGATTGTTTTAGTGCTCGTTTAGGAGTAATTTTTTTTCACCAAGGCAATTTATGATCAACGTTTCGTGGGTGGAGCTTTGGTAAGATAGGCGGCTGTTTTGCCGAAGGGAAGCTAGAACGAGCACACCACAGTGTAATAAGAGGTTCAGCTTCTTTCCTTTTGCGTTATGAATTGGACTTTTTTGGTAGGTATACTATATAAAAAAAATATTATATTTATATATATGCGTTATAGCTTCCCAATTTCGGCGTCACCTAATTTCTTTGTATTACCCACGTTCTTATTCTGGGGTTTTTTCAGTTAGTTGTTTATCTGTTAAAGTTGTATCTGCAATACGTTTCAGCAGAATGGCGCACTGCGATCCAGTGCAAGGGGGTTTTTTTCGAATACCCTATCCTTCAGTTCTCAGGTGGCTTTTTCTTTTGCGTATAATCTCTCGAATTTTGGAGTCCTTTCTGGGAGTTTCATTTAGGATGGTGGGATATTTTTTACTAGTATTGATAGCAGAAAGCTTTTAACATGTGTGTTTTTTTGACGGATTTACTGATTTTGTCTTAATTGCCTTTTATAAATAACTGGGAGGCTAAGGAGACTTTGGCCATCAACTCACACATTGCGTTCCTCAACAAATAAACAAAATCTCCTCTCAGTTGCTGGATGGATGTCTGTCTTGGCTTTGGTTGGAGCGTTCTTTTTGGAATTAGGTGGTAATTCTTCTTTTTATGGTTGAACCATTCTCATGCTGTACAGTACATTAGTAGAGAGTGGTGTAGTTCACTCCGGTTTTTGTAAGAAATGATGTGTTCCATCAACATGGTCGATACATCATTCAAGGACCAAAATCGGCTCTAAGCATTTGTTCTGGAATGAGTGGTCTTGGTACGGAATTGATCTGTGCTCGGGTGGTTGGTGTGAGAGTAGCATGGTTAGATAGCGGTTTTTATGTGTTTTCTCTGGTAGATCTGTGTGGTCTAGAGCCATTGATTTTTGTACCCAACTATAGACATTCTAGGAAGCGGAAGTTGATTGTTGCTTCTATCTGTTTCATAGTGAATTGTAGTTTTTGGGGCTGTAGGCCTGTTGAGGTGGCTGTGAGAAAGTTGTTCTAGTTTTTCTTTCCCGTGTGAGGATACCAAAGATTATCGAATCCGGTGTCATCTACGTATCGAGCCAGAGTTTGGTTTGTGATCATATTTTCTCTAGAGCTTGTGTGTTCAAAGTGTTCCAGGTGTAGAAGTTGTTCGCGATGAGCAGGCTGAAGAGGGTATCATGCGTGCTAGCCATTACTATTTTTGTATGTAATTTTTGACCATTGTTAGGTGAAGTTATGTCATAGATGGGAATAAGGGCAGTGGCTCTGGTAAATATCTAGGGAGATGGTAACTTTTGGGGAGGGTGTTGTAAATAAAAGTGGTTTGAGGAGGCTGTTTCAAGGCCCTTCTTTATAGGCCACTTGGGGAAAGAGGGATATGAAAACTGACACATGAAGCTCACTACGTAGAATTTGACTGAGGAGGGATTGTAAGTTTTGATTTTTTCTTCTATAGATCTCATAGACTCGAATGGAATGAGTTCTTACCTGTGGATTTGTTGATGGATTCTGGCATTGAGGTCTGTAATGCTTTGCGAAAATTTGGCTAAGTTTTGTAGAGGTGAGCCTATGGAGCTGACATATTGTCGTAGTTGGGTCCTTTCTTTGTGTATCTTGGGGAACCATCACAGCTTAGGGCACTGATGATTTTTCCTCTGGGTATGATTCCTTTGCTGGAGTTTCTTCCGCTGATGCGAGGCTTTATTTTGGATTGGTGGTTTTTCTAGGTAGGTGGTGGGGGTCAGTGTTTAGCTGTTCTGTAATTGGGGTCTTGGAGTAGGGATTGTAGTACACTTTGTGTTTCGGTAGTCAGATTTTTACCATTACACCACATGTTGCATTGCCTTGTCCTGCTAGGTAAGGATATTATGCTGGTGTCTTCTTTCAGAGTTAAAGTAGTGCAGTTTGTTCTTCTTTCTGGGAAAGTTGCTTTTGGGTGGTTTGCTAGTGCAGAGATGTTGTGATTTCGAGTACTGTATGTCTGTTTAGCTAACAGAATCAGACTCGAAATCAACAACATCCTCTGCACTGCAAAACCACCCAAAAGCAACTTAATCCAAAGAAGAACAAACTGCACGTACTTACCTGAAAGAAGACTACCAAAAGCATATAATACTACCAGCATGACAAGGGCAATGCAATCAGGTGGTTAGTGAATACATCTGATACCAACCAAAGTTAACACCTACTCCAAGATCCCCACATACAAACCCTAAACACTGACCCCAACCATCCTACTCTAAAATAACCGAGCCAAAGATCCAAAAATAAAAGGCCTCCCATCAGCGAAGAATCCGACAAAGAATCATCCCAAAAAAATCATCCAGATGCCTAAAACTGTAGTCCCCCAAGATACAGACAAAGAAGGAAACCCCCTACACCATAGTCAGCTCCATAGGCTCGACCTCACAAACTAGCCAAAATTCTCCCAAACAATTACAGAACCTATGCAAGAATCCATCAAACTCACAGGTAAGGAACTCATCCAGTTCATGTGAACATAGGAAAAACAAAACTTAACAAACCCAGCAACCTATCTAGTTGAGC